>JAXCGZ010017178.1:32500-111482 GCA_037179515.1 Halocaridina rubra | reverse complement strand
AAGTTTCTTTTCATTGAATGTGATAAACGAAAATCTCATCCTCTGAAGACTGGTTATGAGCCCGAAAAAATCTATCTCTTTTCCTAATAAATTCTAATTTCATTTCACCCCTTTCTGTCACCGTAAATAAAGTGTTTTACGTCAAAAACTCGTCAATAAAGCTATTTGCTATACATATTGCAAATAATTAAAAGGTAGTTTTACCCTGTTGGCTTTGCAAATATTTCCTGTTAACCACAATTTAATGAATGCATACCATATTTATCTTGCTAATTCTTCATATGTTGGGGATAAAGTGTTTTGAGTTATAAGTTGCAAATACCTCAAAAGGTGGTTTCGCAACCTTTTTTTTCATTGCAAAGTTCTTGATAACCAAAAGTGAATGAATACTGTATTTATCTCGTAGATTCTTCCTTTATCCTAAATAGAGTGTTTTACCATATTAATTGTTAATCAGTAATAAGCACTGCAACTTTTGTGGTTACACACAATTTAAGGAATACATACAGTACTGTATTTGTCTTCCTTATTCTTCATTTATTGTGAATATATTGTTTTCTTTAAAACCAGTAAAGAATTAATGGTTTTGTATGCTATTATGGTAGCATAAATATTTCTGGTTAGCTGTGAATAACCAATATATTTTCATCCAGTAAAATGACATTGGAAACTCATTATAGGTGTGCTCATGCTTTCAGTGTCCCATTATAAACAGTGTGTCATTTCTGTTTCTGAAACTGCAGTGTCCTGTATTCTACTCTGCCTGTGTGACAGAGGTAATCATCGAGTTGAGGCCAAAGTCTTGGCATACGTCCGTGGTGCCGGGAAACGAAATCGTGCTCACCACCTCCGGGATTCGAGGCAGCATTTCATAAAATTTAATTTTGAGAAATTTAATTCAATTCTTTTAATGTCATTGCATTTCCAAAATTAAAAGAAAGTTGAATTCTGAGTTTCATTTAACCGACTAATGGTAATAGAGATGGGGTGTTCAAGTACAAATATCTGTCCTGTCTGTTTGTGAGCTCTTAACCGAGCTCGGTACTTTGAGTCCACTTAGTAAAACAGAATCTTAACAACACTCTAGCATACTAAACCCCAACACCAGGCATTTATGTTGTTTCTCCTCCTATACCTTTTCCAGCATTTGTCTCTCCACTCCTTAGCTCTTTTACACCCATTATCGAACCATTTATCTCTGGCATGAATTAAACCTACTTTGGTGACAGGTATGCAGCAATCTACTATCTTTCCATATTTCTCACAAAAGATGTCATACATTTCTTGTACAGATTTGTTGTAAAATAAGGTTCTCCAGTCAATAACTGCAAAAAGATCATTCATTTTGATGTAATCTCCTTTCGGATAGTTCCTCCTCATGTCCTCAGTGCCTCTACTCTCAGGAAGAATATCTTCAATGATATACTCCATCAACAACACACAGTGGTCACTCTTTCCAATTGGTGGTTCATACTCAATTTTTTCAATATCCAACACATTATCTGTGAACACTAGATCAAGTAGTGATGGCTCATCCCCACCCCTGGCCCTTGTTGGTTCCATTACATGTTGGTGTAGGAAATTCCCTTGTACGCAATCTAGGAATCTTGCCCCGAATGAGTCCTCACCACTGTGTGGGTCAAGATTTATCCAATCTATCTCTTTATGATTAAAGTCTCCCATAATAAAAATCCTACATTTTCTTTCCCCGTGCCATGTTAACAACTGATTTTATGACTTCAATAGTACCTATATGACTGTCCTCATAAACTTCAAGCCTATTTTGGTTCCTTGGTGGGTTGTATACAACAGTTATTATAATGCTCTCTGACCCAGTATTTATGCGAGCAACAAGAAATTCCTTGAACTCACTTTCTATAGCCAAGTTTATTTCTTCGACTTGAATCCTTTCACTTATGAGCAGTGCTATCCCTCCACCAGTCCTCTCAGATCTTTCACCCCTTAGTATTCTGAAGCCCTTAGGAAAAACTGTGACACTGTTTATGTCCTCACTCAACTTAGTCTCTGTAATTGCTACTATATCTGCCTTACTGTTGTGAATCCTATCTTTTAATTCTACTGCTTTACCAGCTAATCCATCAGCATTTGTGTATAACAATCTTAATGAGGCCCCATCTCCTGATCTTCTGTCATTATCTTCTTTATCTCCCCTTTGTCTGGAAGAACCCTGTAATGAAAATTTTTCTTCTCTTCTTCATTTCTTTCATCATTTAACCTTCTTGCCTCTTGCAACAAGTTTTTGATCTTTCCCATCTCTTCCTGTGTTCTGTATCGTCTAATGAACACTTCTTTGAATTCTTGAAGGTCTTTTAGACTTTTTTTTCTCAACAATATTTCCCTACATGCTTCCCCTCTCTCAAAGGTTACTTTTGTTGGTCTCAGCTTTCCTTCCCTCGAATATTTACCTAGTTGGTGTATGTTTACAATATCCTCAGGACCACATACTACTCCAAGCTTTCTTATCAGGTCTACAACCATAGCTTTATTTTCTTCAAGTCTCCCCTGCCATGTTGGCTCCTGGGATTCGCTTATGCCTGAGATTACCACTGTCTTCTCCTTATCAAGTGCCTGTCACAATGTCTTTCATTTTTTCGATTACTGTCTCTTTATAGTCAAGTGTTTGTATGTTTTCCAGTGCCACCACCTTTACGGCCTCTTTTACTGCCACATTATGTATGTATGCATGTATGTATGTGATTACCTAATTGTGGTTACCTAATTGTGCTTACGGGAAAGAGCCCAAAGCTCGTATCTTCCCGTCTCCTGATCGCTTCCATTTAATACTTAGTGATACTTATCATACCTGTCCGTAAAACTATGGATTGAGATAGCATTAACTACCTTGTCGCTTAGCGAATTCCAATTATCAACTACTCTTACGCTGAAAAAGTATTTCCTTACATCCTGCAAAGAAGTTTTCTTATGAAGCTTCAAACTATGACCTCTAGTTCTAGAGCCAGCCATATCAAAATATCAATCCCTATCCACTCTATCATAACCATGAAGGAATTTAAATACTATCACCATATCCCCCCTCACTCTTCTAGCTTCGAGTGATGGTGTAGTTCAATGTTGACAAGATATCAAGATTACCACAACATCATTTAAGGTATCAAAATAGGCAAAATTTATTAATTTTCAAGCCATTTTATGTATCGAAAATGAACAGACCAAAAGTATCACCCTAGACGAAAAGGCAGCAAATACAGAGTCAGTGTTGCCATATAACAGAGTTGAATAATAACTCTCATACTAATAACATTATTAATTTGCAAAATTATATTGAATATTACTTTAAGAAACTAAATACCTATCTAAAGAAAGAAAATCAATCATATTATTACAAAATATATGGGGAAATTTTACTAGAAAACATTAAATCTAATAACAAAATGTAACCTGGATATAAGGAAGAAAAATCATAAAACCAAAACAACGTACAGTTCGTAATGACAAAAAGAAGCAAAATTAAGGGATCACTTTACAACAACAAAAAATTATTAATAAATAAAGTGAAAATATATATATATATCAATTAATAAATAAATTAATATATAAATAAAGAAGACATATATCATACCACTACAACACTCCAAATAAAGAAAGAAAATACACTATGCCACTACAACACTCCCCTGCCAGTACAGGAGTACATTAGAGTTTAACACTGATAATAGAAAATATAGATATATAATATATATGTGGAGACATAAATACAAAAATACAAATTAATAATATACATAATCAGGGTTACGATTAAATCTAACTCGATGAGATTTCGTAACAACAGATTGAAGTATTTTCTCTTCAATAACATCTTCATTATCAATATTTTCAGGAATAGATGCACTACTAGGAATTAATGTATCAGAATCTGTGTCATTTGTGGAATTAGAATCAGAAAAATCATTATTTACACTTGGTTCAATCACATCAGAATTGACAGCTTCTGGCACAGAATCATTATTTACAGTAGATTCTGTCTCATTAGAACTGATAGTTTTTGGTATTGAGGCAGGTTTCAATCTATCTACAGATACAGTAGTTAAAGTTCCAGAAAGCTGACGTAGAATAAAATATTTATCACCACGTTCCACAACTTCAAGTGGACCAAAGTAGGGAGCCTCTAAAGGGCGACGTACACGATCCACTCTAACCCAAACATGTGTACATGATTCAAGATCTTTTGGAACATAAGGTTTAACAGAGGATGAATGAAGGTATCCATAAGAGGATTCAGAAAAATCTAATTCACACATTCGAAATACAAATTCAGAGACAATTTCTTTTTGTTGTGCAAAAGAAGGAATTTCAGTTGTTACCATGACTTTAGGACTAAGTAGCATACTTCCTGTCACCAAAGTAAATGGAGAAAGTCCAGACTCTGTGGGGACACATCTTAAACCTAAAAGTACTATTGGTAAAGAAGCAAGACAATCATCTTTACGTGCCATCAGAGATACTTTCAATAGTCTATGTGATCTTTCAACCATGCCATTGGATTGAGGGTGATATGAAGTGGTACGCAGTCTATGAAATCCAATTATAGAGGAAAGTTGCTGAAATAATGCAGATTCAAACTGAGCACCTCTATCAGTAAAAACATATAATGGCACTCCAAAACGAGATACCCAACCTTTAATAAAAGCAAAAGCAACAGTGGTAGCAGAAATATCTGTGATGGGGATGGCTTCCAACCATCATGTAGATCTGTCAATACAGGCAAGAACGTATTGTTCTGGTGCTGTAAAAAACTGGCCAGGGACTTTACTAGGAGGGAGAGGACCAACAATATCTAAATGTACAAATTCAAATCTCCCAAAAGGTGCTGTAAAATTTGTAATAGGAGCACGGGTATGGCGGTGCACTTTAACTTGCTGACAAGAAGTACACTCTTTAGTCCAACTTCGAATATCTCGATCCATATTAGGCCAAAAGTACCTAGCTTTGATAAGGCGCAACGTACCTTTGACTCCTGGATGTGAAATGTTATGCATAAGTTGAAATACTGATTTACGACAAGCTAAGGGAAGAAATGGTCTCGGATGGGGTGTTGATACGTCACAATATAAGTCATGATTCTGAATTTTGAACATTTTCAATCTCTCTTTGTAATTAAGAATTTCTCTGTCAGGGGATTGGCTCTCAGCTATACTGGTTAATTCATGCAAGTCCACTGAGACAGAAGATACAGATAATGGTCTGGAAAGACAATCTGCTACAACATTGTCTGCACCCTTGATATGTACAACATCTGATATACACTCGCTAATTAAAGACCAATATCATTGCTGTCTATCTGACTTGGCTGTATGAAGATTCTTAAATGTAAAAACAAGGGGTTTATGATCAGTAAATAAAACGGTTTCACGTCCTTCAATTACATGTTTAAATTTTAGTACAGCCAGATACGCAGCAAGCAGTTCTTGGTCAAAAGTAGAATAACACCTCTGAGTTTCTGATAATTTCTTTGAAAAGAATTTAATAGGGACAAATTTACCATCCTGAATTTGGTGTAACGCAGCTCCAGCCGCCACCTGGGAACAATCAGTCACCAGATGCAGTGGAGAATTACACTTACTAGTGAAATATGCAATGGTGCAAGCATTGTTAAGTGACTCTTTAGCACTTACAAAGGCAGATTCTGCTTCCGAATTCCATACTAGTTCTTTAGATTTAGGTTGTAATCTAATTAATTCAGTCAAAGGATATACATCAGCAGCAAAATGCGGTACCATTTGTCTATAGTAATTGAGCATTCCTATAAACCTACGTAAGGCAGCAGAATCTGCTTAGGAAAATCAACAATATCTGTCTGTTTATGAGAACCAGGATTTAAACCATTAGCAATGATCAAATATCCTAAATATTCTATTTCGTTTTTAAAGAATTCACATTTATCAATAGAAATTTTAAGATTATTAGAGCTTAGGATTTCAAATACTATTGACAAATGTTTTTTGTGCTCTTCTGTATTCTCTGAAAATATCAGAATATCATCCAGGTAAATAAATACAAAATCAAAGTTTCTAAATAAATTGTCCATCAAACGCTGAAAAGTGGCTGGGGCATTCCGAAGACCATAAGGCATATATAAATATTCAAATATCCCAAAGGGTGTGGTTACTGCTGTCTTTTCAACATCTGAAGGATTCATAGGGATCTGGTGATAGGCTTTTAACAAATCAATTTTACTGAATATCTTTTTCTTGTAAAGCTTTAATGACACACTTCTAATATATGGTAAAGGATATTTATCTGGCTTGGTCAAAGTATTAAGTTGCCTAAAATCACCACATACTCTCCACTCTCCTGGCTTAGGTTTAGGAACTAAATTAATGGGTGAGGCCCAAGGTGATTTAGAGGATTGTACAATTCCCATATCCAACAACTGCTTAAATGCTTCCTTGGCGGCAGAATATTTGTCTGGAGCCAACGGACGACATCTAGCAAATGTCGTAGGAGAACTTGTAGTGGCATAGTGTATTTTCTTTCTTTATTTGGAGTGTTGTAGTGGTATGATATATGTCTTCTTTATTTCTATATTAATTTATTTATTAATTGATATATATATTTTCACTTTATTTATTAATAATTTTTTTGTTGCTGTAAAGTGATCCCTTAATGTTGCTTCTTTTTGTCATAACGAACTGTACATTGTTTTGGTTTTCTGTTTTATGGCAACACTGACTCTGTATTGCCGACTTTTTCGTGTAGTGTGATATTTTTGGTCTATTCATTTTCGATACATAAAAATTGCTTCATAATTATGACTTTGGCCTATTTTGTTACCTTAAATGATATTGTGGTAATCTTGATATCTTGTCAGACTGAACTATAAAGTGGTGACCCCGGAGTGACAAGATATAGGAGTGACAAGATATAGGAGTGACAAGATATTTGTAATTGACAAGGTAGGCCTAAGTGACAAAATTTCTTCAGCATCATACCGGTAGGCAAGTCCTAGGTTTCTTTCAGTATTTGTACTCCAAGATAAGCTGTCATAAACAATGTCCGATTCTGATGATGATAAGTCTAGTGCTGTCAGGCACATAGCAGTGAAAGCCCCTGCATTCATGGACACCTGCGTATCAGGGTGGTTTTCTATTCTTGAAGCTCAATTTGGCTTAGCTAGTGTGAAATCCAGTGAAACAAAATTTTTCCATGTGTTATCTGCCTTGCCCCCTACTGTTGTAGAACGTGTTCCCAAGACACTTTAAATAGGAGAGACTATCATATAATTAAAGCATACCTCACAAATCTTTTTGAACAGACCAAGCCTGAACTTTTCAATGATTTGATAAGTAATACAGTAATGCATGGCAAGCCTTCAGTTTATTTAGAAGAAATTCGCAGAACTGCTTCTAAATTATGAGTAACAGATGATCTAGTGAAACATAAATTCTTGCAAGCAGTTCCCAGTAGTATTTCGGCAGTTTTAGCCTCTCAGCAAAATATGGATTTACCAGCTTTAGGCAAGCTTGCAGATGAACTAGTTGTATTTTCTCAAAATAATAATAGAGCTAAGCCCATCAATGTTGTTGATCAGTCAGTTTCTCATCAAACTAGTGCATCCCAGTATGTATCAATTTCCAAGAATCCACCTGTAGGCCTAGGAGTGCAACGTCCAAAAGTTTGTCGTGCCCATTTATATTATGGAACTGGGGCTAAATGGTGCAAGCCGTGGTGCCAATGGCCGAATAAATCTCAAAATATCCAGATGAAGGATTCTTCTAGAGCGCCGTCCCCAGCATCAACGTCTAGGTCCTCGTTACCCGCACGGAATTTTCCTAGTTCGGAAAACTAATAAAGCAGACAGAAGAGAAAATTGTAGCTACGGCCACTTCTGTTCTGCCACTTCTACAGGTTGTAGCCAAAATTGGTTGTAGTGACATGGTCTTCACTGTGGATACAGGAGCAGCAGTTTCCATTATTCCTTATAAGTATGTTTCAGAAATTTTATTAAGGCCAACAGCAGTTAATATTTCTACGGCCACTGGTGAGTCAATAAAAGTTTATGGTGAAATTATTCTTGACCTTGATATTCGGCAGTTGAGCCGTCGATTTAACTGGACATTTGTTGTTGCAGATGTATGTACACCTTTATTAGGTAAGGATTTTCTTTGCAATTTTGGATTGTTTATTGATTGTAAGAATGAAACTTTACATGACAATATAACACAATGTTCTGTAAAAGGTGATATTGCAAATCATAATGTTTCTTATGTGATTAATAATTTGAACTATTTACCTGATTCTGTACAACAGTTGTTCCAAGATTTTCCCTCACTCTTGTCCTGTGTTAAGCCTCTTACAGCTAATAATTCTTTCAAGAATTCTAATGTTTTTCATTATATAGATACAGGGAGTTCTCCTCCGACATTTGCTAGATGTCGTCCGTTGGCTCCAGACAAATATTCTGCTGCCAAGGAAGCATTTAAACAGTTGTTGGATATGGGTATTGTACAATCCTCTAAATCAACTTGGGCCTCACCCATTAATTTAGTTCCTAAACCTAAGCCAGGAGAGTGGAGAGTATGTGGTGATTTTAGGCAACTTAATACTTTGACCAAGCCAGATAAATATCCTTTACCACATATTAGTAGCGTATCATTAAAGCTTTACAAGAAAAAGATATTCAGTAAAATTGATTTGTTAAAAGCCTATCACCAGATCCCTATGAATCCTTCAGATGTTGAAAAGACAGCAGTAACCACACCCTTTGGGCTATTTGAATATTTATATATGCCTTATGGTCTTCGGAATGCCCCTGCCACTTTTCAACGTTTGATGGACAATTTATTTAGAAACCTTGATTTTGTATTTATTTACCTGGATGATATTCTGATATTTTCAGAGAATACAGAAGAGCACAAGAAACATTTGTCTATAGTATTTGAAATCCTAAGCTCTAATAATCTTAAAATTTCTATTGATAAATGTGAATTCTTTAAAAATGAAATAGAATATTTAGGATATTTGATCACTGCTAATGGTTTAAAACCTGGTTCTCATAAACAGACAGATATTGTTGATTTTCCTAAGCCTGCAGATTCTGCTGCCATACGTAGGTTTATAGGAATGCTCAATTACTATAGACAAATGGTATCGCATTTTCCTGATGTTGTATATCCTTTGACCGAATTAATTAGATTACAACCTAAATCTAAAGAACTAGTATGGAATTCGGAAGCAGAATCTGCCTTTGTAAATGCTAAAGAGTCACTTAACAATGCTTGCACCATTGCATATTTCACTAGTAAGTGTAATTCTCCACTGCATCTGGTGACTGATTGTTCCCAGGTGGCGGCTGGAGCTGCATTACACCAAATTCAGGATGGTAAATTTGTCCCTATTGAATTCTTTTCAAGGAAATTATCAGAAACTCAGAGGTGTTATTCTACTTTTGACCGAGAACTGCTTGCTGCGTATCTGGCTGTACTAAAATTTAAACATGTAATTGAAGGACGTGAAACCGTTTTATTTACTGATCATAAACCCCTTGTTTTTGCATTTAACAATCCTCATACAGCCAAGTCAGATAGACAGCAACGATATTGGTCTTTAATTAGCGAGTATATATCAGATGCTGTACATATCAAGGGTGCAGACAATGTTGTAGCAGATTGTCTTTCCAGACCATTACCTGTATCTTCTGTCTCAGTGGACTTACATGATTTAACCAGTATAGCTGAGAGCCAATCCACTGACAGAGAAATTCTTAATTACAAAGAGAGATTGAAAATTTTCAAAATTCAGAATCATGACGTATATTGTAACGTGTCAACACCCCATCCGAGACCATTTCTTCCCTTAGCTTGTCGTAAATCAGTATTTCAACTTATGCATAACATTTCACATCCAGGAGTCAAAGGTACGTTGCGCCTTATCAAAGCTAGGTACTTTTGGCCTAATATGGATCGAGATATTCGAAGTTGGACTAAAGAGTGTACTTCTTGTCAGCAGGTTAAAGTGCACCGCCATACCCGTGCTCCTTTTACAAATTTTACAGCACCTTTTGGGAGATTTGAATTTGTATATTTAGATATTGTTGGTCCTCTCCCTCCTAGTAAAGTCCCTGGCCAGTCTTTTACAGCACCAGAACAATACGTTCTTACCTGTATTGACAGATCTACTAGATGGTTGGAAGCCATCCCCATCACAGATATTTCTGCTACCACTGTTGCTTTTGCTTTTATTAAAGGTTGGGTATCTCGTTTTGGAGTGCCATTATATGTTTTTACTGATAGAGGTGCTCAGTTTGAATCTGCATTATTTCAGCAACTTTCCTCTATAATTGGATTTCATAGACTGCGTACCACTTCATATCACCTTCAATCCAATGGCATGGTTGAAAGATCACATAGAGTATTGAAAGTATCTCTGATGGCACGTAAAGATGATTGTCTTGCTTCTTTACCAATAGTACTTTTAGGTTTAAGATGTCTCCCCACAGAGTCTGGAGTTTCTCCATTTACTTTGGTAACAGGAAGTATGCTACTTAGTCCTAAAATCATGGTAACAACTGAAATTCCTTCTTTGCACAACAAAAAGAAATTGTCTCTGAATTTGTATCTCGAATGCGTGAATTAGATTTTTCTGAATCCTCTTATGGATACCTTCATTCATCCTCTGTTAAACCTTATGTTCCAAAAGATCTTGAATCATGTACACATGTTTGGGTTAGAGTGGATCGTGTACGTCGCCCTTTAGAGGCTCCCTACTTTGGTCCACTTGAGGTTGTGGAACGTGGTGATAAATATTTTATTCTACGTCAGCTTTCTGGAAATTTAACTACTGTATCTGTAGATAGATTGAAACCTGCCTCAATACCAAAAACTATCAGTTCTAATGAGTCAGAACCTACTGTAAATAATGATTCTGTGCCAGAGGCTGTCAATTCTGATGTGATTGAACCAAGTGTAAATAATGATTTTTCTGATTCTAATTCCACAAATGACACAGATTCTGATACATTAATTCCTAGTAGTGCATCTATTCCTGACAATATTGATAATGAAGATGTTATTGAAGAGTAAATACTTCAATCTGTTGTTATGAAATCTCGTCTAGTTAGATTTAATCGTAACCCTGATTATGTATATTATTAATTTGCATTTTTGTATCTATGTCTCCACATATATATTATATATCTATATTTTCTATTATCAGTGTTAAACACTAATGTACTCCTGTACTGGCAAGGGAGTGTTGTAGTGGCATAGTGTATTTTCTTTCTTTATTTGGAGTGTTGTAGTGGTATGATATATGTCTTCTTTATTTATATATTAATTTATATATTAATTGATATATATATTTTCACTTTATTTATTAATAATTTTGTTGTTGTTGTAAAGTGATCCCTTAATATTGCTTCTTTTTGTTATAACGAACTGTACATTGTTTTGGTTTTCTGTTTTTATGGTAACACTGACTCTGTATTGCCGCCTTTTTCGTGTAGTGTGATATTTTTGGTCTGTTCATTTTCGATACATAAAAATTGCTTCATAATTATTACTTTGGCCTATTTTGTTATCTTAAATGATATTGTGGTAATCTTGATATCTTGTCAGACTGAACTATAAACTCCCTGTATCTATATAATGAAAAACATTAGAATTCTTGAAAGAATTATTAGCTGTAAGAGGCTTAACACAGGACAAGAGTGAGGGAAAATCTTGGAACAACTGTTGTACAGAATTAGGTAAATGGTTCAAATTATTAATCACATAAGAAACATTATGATTTGCAATATCACCTTTTACAGAACATTGTGTTATATTGGCATGTAAAGTTTTATTCTTACAATCAATAAACAATCCAAAATTGCAAAGAAAATCATTACCTAATAAAGGTGTACATACATCTGCAACAACAAATGTCCAGTTAAATCGACGGCGCAACTGCCGAATATCAAGGTCAAGAATAATTTCACCATAAACTTTTATTGACTCACCAGTGGCCGTAGAAATATTAACTGCTGTTGGCCTTAATAAAATTTCTGAAACATACTTATATGGAATAATGGAGACTGCAGCTCCTGTATCCACAGTGAAGACCATGTCACTACAACCAATTTTGGCTACAACCTGTAGAAGTAGCAGAACAGAAGTGGCCGTAGCTACAACTTTCTCTTCTGTCTGCTTTGTTAGTTTTCCGAACTAGGAAAATTTCATGCGGGCGACGAGGACCTAGACGTTGATGCTGGGGACGGCGCTCTAGAAGAATCCTTCATCTGGATATTTTGAGATTTATTCGGCCATTGGCACCACGGCTTGCACCATTTAGCCCCAGTTCCATAATATAAATGGGCACGACAAACTTTTGGACTTTGATTTTGATGAAACGGTAGCACTCCTAGGCCTACAGGTGGACTTTTGGAAATTGATACATACTGGGATGTACTAGCTTGACGAGAAACTGATGACTGATCAACAACATTGATGGGCTTAGCCCTATTATTATTTTGAGAAAATACAACTAGTTCATCTGCAAGCTTGCCTAAAGCTGGTAAATCCATATTTTGCTGAGAGGCTAAAACTGCCGAAATACTACTGGGAACTGCTTGCAAGAATTTATGTTTCACTAGGTCATCTCCCACTCGTAATTTAGAAGCAGTTCTGCGAATTTCTTCTAAATAAATTGAAGGCTTGCCATGCATTACTGTATTACTTATCAAATCATTGAAAAGTTCAGGCTTGGTCTGTTCAAAAAGATTTGTGAGGTATGCTTTAATTATATCATAGTATCTCCTTTTTAAAGTGTCTTGGGGAACACGTTCTACAACAGTAGGGGGCAAGGCAGATAACATATGGAAAAATTTTGTTTCACTGGATTTCACATTAGCTAAGCCAAATTGAGCTTCAAGAATAGAAAACCACCCTGATACGCAGGTGTCCATGAATGCAGGGGCTTTCACTGCTATGTGCTTGACAGCACTAGACTTATCATCATCAGAATCGGGCATTGTTTATGACAGCTTATCTTGGAGTACAAATACTGAAAGAAACCTAGGCCTTGCCTACCGGTATGATGCTGAAGAAATTTTGTCACTTAGGCCTATCTTGTCAATTACAAATATTTTCTCATTCGGGGTCACCACTTTGTAGTTCAATGTTGACAAGATATCAAGATTAAAACAATATCATTTAAGGTATCAAAATAGGCAAAATTCATTAATTTACAAGCAATTTTATGTATCGAAAATGAACAGACCAAAAGTATCACATTAGATGAAAAGGTGGCAAATACAGAGTCAGTGTTGCCATAAAACAGAGTTGCATAATCAATCTCATACTAATAACATTATCAATTTGCAAAATTATATTGAATATTACTTTAAGAAAGTAAATACTTATCTAAAGAAAGAAAATCAATCATATTATTACAAAATATATGTGGAAATTTTACAAGAAAACATTAAATCTAATAACAAAATGTAACCTGGATATAAGGAAGAAAAATCATAAAACCAAAACAACGTACAGTTCGCTATGACAAAAAGAAGCAAAATTAAGGGATCAGTTTAGAACAACAACAAAAAAATATTAATAAATAAAGTGAAAATATATATATATCAATTAATAAATAAATTAATATATAAATAAAGAAGACATATATCATACCACTACAACACTCCAAATACACTATGCCACTACAATGGTAAGTCTAATTCCCTCAGCCTCTCATCATAACTGAGATTGCGTATTTCTGGCACCAGTTTCGTGGCATGTCTTTGAACTTTTTCAAGCTTAGCTATGTGCTTTTTCAAGTGTGGATTCCAAAAGGGGGCTGCATATTCGAGTTTTGGCCTCACATTGGTTACATAAATATTTCTGAACATTTCCTTGTCCATGTGCCTGAAGGCTACCCTTACATTTCATAAGAATGCATATGCTGCCCTTACTATGCCATTTATATATATTTCTGGAGACAAATCTGCCAGTATGTTTACTCCTAGATCTCTCTCATTTTCTGCCTCTTGAAGTTGTACTCCAGCCACCGAGTAGTCAAGCTTGGGCCTTCTTGCACTTGTACCCATTCACATTACCTTACATTTTGAAGTATTGAATTTCATTAGCCACTTTTCTGACCACTCATCCAGATTATTTAGATCCTCCTGAAGTTCTCTACTATTGTTCTCGTTTTCTACTTTCTTCACAATCTTTGCATCATCTACAAACATATTCATGAATGAATTTACAGACTCTGGTAGGTCATTTACATATACAAGGAACAAAAGTGGCCCTAAAACTGAACCCTGTGGAACTCCACTACTAACTCTTCTCCATTCAGACATTGAGTGTCTTACTCTAACCCTCTGTTCCCTTCCTTCTAAGTAAGTTTTTATCCATTCCAAAACATTTCCACCTATTCTAGCCATTGCTTGCAGCTTCCTAATAAGTCTCCCATGTGGAACAGTGTCAAACGCTTTCTGGAAGTCTAGGAATATGCAATCTGCCCAGCCTTCTCTTTCCTGTAAGATTCGGCTTACCTCATCATAAAATTCTAATAAGTTTGTTACTGTTGATCTACCTTCTCTGAAGCTATGTTGCCTCACTGACAAAAAGATGAAGGATTCCAAGTGAAGAGAGACGTTTCCTTAGTAGTTTCTCCATAACTTTGCAAACTATGCTGGTCAAGGAAACTGATCTATAGTTCAGATCCGTATCCCTCCTTCCCTTTTTGAAGATAGGTATCACATTTCCTTGTTTCCAGCATCTTGGAATCTCCCCTGACTCCAGTGACTCTTTAAATATGATACTTAGTGCCACTGATATTGAGTTTGCGCATTTTTAAGCACATTAGGGGATATGTCATCAGGACCGGTAGCTTTATGAACATCTAAATCCATTAGCGCTTTGCATACCTCTGTGGCTGTAAGGTTGATGTTCTCTAATACCGGCCCTTGAGCTTCTATCTCTGCAATCTGAGGGGGTGGGGTATTTTCTACTGTAAATACTGACTGAAACTCCTTGTTCAATTCTTTGCAGATTTCTTCATCCATCTCAGTGATGCTTCCATCCGCTCTCTTTAGCCTTAAAACTTGTTCTTTTACCTTCAGTTTTCCTCTGATAAAGCTGAGGAAAAGTTTGGGATTTTCTTTAGCCTTCCTGGTGATGTCCCTCTCATAGTCTCTCTCTGCCCCTCTCCTTTTACTTAGGTAGTCATTTCTTGCTCTTTTGTAGGTTTACCAGGTATTTATGTTTTTTCTCCTCCTATACCTTTTCCAGCATTTGCCTCTCCACTCCTTAGCTCTTTTACACCCATTATCAAACCATTTATCTCTGGCATGAATTAAACCTACTTTGGTGACAGGTATGCAGCAATCTACTATCTTCCCATATTTCTCACAAAAGATGTCATACATTTCTTGTACAGATTTGTTGTAAAATAAGGTTCTCCATTCAATAACTGCAAAAACCTCATTCATTTTGATGTAATCTCCTTTCAGATAGTTCCTCCTCATGTCCTCAGTGCCTCTACTCTCAGGCAGAATATCTTCAATGATATACTCCATCAACAACACACAGTGGTCACTCTTTCCAATTGGTGGTTCATACTCAATTTTTTCAATATCCAACACATTATCTGTGAATACTAGATCAAGTAGTGATGGCTCATCCCCACCCCTGGCCCTCGTTCGTTCCATTACATGTTGGTGTAGGAAATTCCCTTGTACGCAATCTAGGAAACTTGCCCCGAATGAGTCCTCACCACTGTGTGGGTCAAGATTTATCCAATCTATCTCTTTATGATTAAAATCTCCCATAATCAAAATCCTACATTTTCTTTCCCTTGCCATGTTAACAACTGAGTATATGACTTCAATAGTACCTATATGACTGTCCTCATAAACTTCAAGCCTATTCTGGTTCCTTGGTGGGTTATATACAACAGTTATTATAAAGCTCTCTGACCCATTATTTATGTGAGCAACAAGAAATTTCTTGAATTCACTTTCTATAGCCAAGTTTATTTCTTCAACTTGAATCCTTTCTTTTATGAGCAGTGCTATCCCTCCACCAGTCCTCTCAGATCTTTCAACCCTTAATATTCTGAAGCCCTTAGGAAAAACTGTGACACTGTTTATGTCCTCACTCAACTTAGTCTCTGTAATTGCTCCTATATCTGCCTTACTGTTGAGAATCCTATCTTTAATTCTACTGCCTTACCAGCTAATCCATCAGCATTTGTGTATAACAATCTTAATGAGGCCCCATCCCCTGATCTTCTGTCATTATCTTCTTTATCTCCCCTTTGTCTGGAAGAACTCTGAAATGAAAATTTTTCTTCTCTTCTTTATTTCTTTCCTCATTTAACCTTCTTGCCTCTTCCAACAAGTTTTTGATCTTTCCCATCTCTTCCTGTGTTCTGTATCGTCTAATGAACACTTCTTTGAATTCTTGAAGGTCTTTCAGACTTTTTTCTCAACAATATTTCCCTACATGTTTCCCCTCTCTCAAAGGTTACTTTTGTTGGTCTTGGCTTTCCTTCCCTCGAATATTTACCTAGTTGGTGTATGTTTACAATATCCTCAGGACCACAAACTACCCCAAAGTTTCTTATCAGGTCTACAACCCTAGCTTTATTTTCTTCAAGTCTCCCCTGCCATGTTGGCTCCTGGGATTCGCTTATGCCTAAGATTACCACTGTCTTCTCTTTATCAAGTATCTGTTTGATGAGTGGGTTTGCCCTTTCCATCACAACGTCTTTCATTTTTTTTATTACTGTCTTTTATAGTCAACTGTTTGTATGTTTTCCAGTGCCACCACCTTTACAGCCTCTTTTACTGCCACATTCCCCTTTAGTGCATCAGCAAAGGAAGTTTTCATCTCATCATTTTCCATATTCAGCTCCTGGAACTCTTTTCTAAACTGTTCAATGTTTTCCTTAATCTGGACATTCCAAGCAGCAATCTCGTCTCTCTTAGAAGAGAGCAGTGAACTAACATCTAATTCCATTAGGTTGTCATTCACTTGTTTGTTTTTATCTTCTTGTTTAGAAATTCTAGTTTCTAGTTCACTCTTTACCCCTTCCAGCTTCTTTATTCTTTTTTCAAGTTCCTTTCTCTCCTGCCCTTGTGCTTTATTTGCTTCCTCCAAAGATCTTATTTCCTCTCTGAGTGTTTCATTCTCTTTCATTTCTCCATCCATATTCCGAATTTTTTCATCAAGGCTTATAATCATTGCCTCTAAATCCATGATTTTCTGCTTAGTCTCCTAATAGCTACTCCTATATATATATATATATATATATATATATATATATATATATATATATATATATATATATATATATATATATATATATATATATATATATATATATATATATATATATATATATATATATATATATATATATATATATATATATATATATATATATATATATATATATATATATCCATGTACATGTACATATACATATACATATACATATACATATATATATATATATATATATATATATATATATATATATATATATATATATATATATATATATATATATATATATATATATATATATATATATATATATATATATATATATATATATATAAGAGAATATAATGTTTTCAGCCACAAAGGGATGCAAAGCACTGATGAATTTAGATGCCCATAAAGCTACAGGTCCTGATGACATATCCCCATGTACCTAAGAAAAGCGTTACATCAGTGTTAGCGGCACTATGTATCATATTTGAAAAGTTCCTCCAATCAAGAGATGATTCCAAGATACTGGACACAAAAGAACATGGTATCTATCTTTAAAAAGGGAAGGGGGTACACAGCTCTGAACAACAGACCTGTTTCCTAGACTAGCATAGTTGAAAATTATGGAGAAACTACTTAAAAAACACATCTGTCTTCACTCGGAATCTTTAAACTTCTTGTCACTCAGACAACATGGCTTCAGAGAAGGTAGATCAACAGTAACAAACTTATTAGATTTCTGTGATGAGGAAAGTCGAATCTTACAGGAAAGAAAGGGCTGGGCAGATTGCATATTCCTAGACTTCCAGAAGGCATTTGATACGGTCCTACACGAGAGACCTATTAAAAGCTGCAAGCAATGGTCAGAATAGGTGGAAATGTCATGGAATGGATTAAAACTTACTTAGAAGGAAGGGAACAGAGGGTTAGAGTAAGACACTCAGTGTCTGAATGGAGAAGGGTTAGTAGTGAAGTTCCAAAGGGTTCAGCTTTAGGGTCACTTTTGTTCCTTGTATATGTAAATGACCTACCAGAGTCTGTAAATTCATTCATGAATATGTTTGAATATAATGCAAAGATTGTGAAGTAAGAGATGAAAACAATAGAAGAGAACTCCTGGAAGATATAAGTGCAAGAAGGCCCAAACTTGACTACTCAATGGCAAGAGAAGAACTTCAAGATACAAAAAATGAAAGAGATATAGGAATAAACACCAGGCAGATTTTTCTCCAGGAATTCATATAAATGGCATAGTAAGTGCAGCATATGCTTTCTTAGCAAATGTAAGGGTAGCCTTCAGGCACATGGACAAGGAAATGTTCAGAAATATTTATGTAACCTATGTGAGGCCAAAGCTTGATTATGAGCCCCCATTTGGAATCCACACTTGGAAATGCAGGTAGTTAAGCTGAAAAAAGTTCAGACACATGCCACAAAACTGGTGCCAGAAATCCGCAATCTCTGTTATGAGGAGAGGTTGAGGAAATAGGACTTACCATCATTCGAAGCTAGAAGAATGAGGATGGATATGGTAATGGTTTCTAAGTTCCTTCATGGTTATGATGGAGTGGATAGGGATCGATATTTTGATATGGTTGGCACTAGAACTAGAAGTGCATAGTTTGAAGCTTCGGAAGAAAACCTCTTTGCGGGATGTAAGGAATTACTTTTTTAATGTAAGGGTAGTTGATAATTGGAATTTGCTAAGCGAGGAGGTAGCTAATGCTAAATCAAACCACAGTTTTAAGGACACGTATAAGCATCACAAAGTACAAAATAAAACCGACCAGAAGACGGGGAGTCACGAGTTTGGGGCTCTTTCCCGTGAGAAATATGGAAAGATAGTAGATTGCTGCATACCTGTCACCAAAGTAGGTGTAATTCATGCCAGAGAGAAATGGTTCGATAATGGGTGTAAAAGAGCTAAGGAGTGGAGAGACAAATGCTGGAAAAGGTATAGGAGGAGAAAAAACATAAATGCCTGGCAAAAATACAAAAGAGCAAGAAATGACTACCTAAGTAAAAGGAGAGAGGCAGAGAGAGACTATGAGAGGGACATCACCAGGAAGGCTAAAGAAAATCCCAAGCTTTTCCACAGCTTTATCAGAGGAAAACTGAAGGTAAAAGAACAGGTTTTAAGGCTAAAGAGAGCGGATGGAACCATCACTGGGACGGATGAAGAGATCTGCAAAGAATTGAACAAGGAGTTTCAGTCAGTATTTATAGTAGAAAATACCCCGCCCCCTCAGATTGCAGAGATAGAAGCTCAATTGCCGGCATTAGAGAACATCAACCTTACAGCCACAGAGGTATGCAAAGCGCTGATGGATTTAGATGTTCATAAAGCTACAGGTCCTGATGACATATCCCCTCATGTGCTTAAAAAATGCGCAAACTCAATATCAGTGGCACTAAGTATCATATTTAAAAAGTCACTGGAGTCAGGGGAAATTCCAAGATGATGGAAACAAGGGAATGTGATACCTATCTTCAAAAAGGGAAGGAGGGATACGGCTCTGAACTATAGACCAGTTTCCTTGACCAGCATAGTTTGCAAAGTTATGGAAAAACTACTAAGGAAACATATCTCTCTTCACTTGGAATCCTTCAACTTTTTGTCAGTGAGGAAACATGGTTTCAGAGAAGGTAGATCAACAGTAACAAACTTATTAGAATTTTATGATGAGGTAAGCCGAATCTTACAGGAAAGAGAGGGCTGGGCTGATTGCATATTCCTAAACTTCCAGAAAGCGTTTGACACTGTTCCACATGGGAGACTTATTAGGAAGCTGCAAGCAATGGCTAGAATAGGTGGAAATGTTTTGGCATGGATAAAAACTTACTTAGAAGGAAGGGAACAGAGGGTTAGAGTAAGACACTCAGTGTCTGAATGGAGAAGAGTTAGTAGTGGAGTTCCACAGGGTTCAGTTTTAAGGACACTTTTGTTCCTTGTATATGTAAATGACCTACCAGAGTCTGTAAATTCATTCATGAATATGTTTGCAGATGATGCAAAGATTGTGAAGAAAGTAAAAAACGAGAACAATGGCAAAGAACTTCAGGAGGATCTAAATAATCTGCATGAATAGTCAGAAAAGTGGCTAATGAAATTCAATAGTTCAAAATGTAAGGTAATGAGAATGGGTACAAGTGCAAGAAGGCCCAAGCTTGACTACTCGGTGGTTGGAGTACAACTTCAAGAGACAGAAAATGAGAGAGATCTAGGAGTAAACATACTGGCAGATTTGTCTATAGAAATACATATAAATGGCATAGTAAGGGCAGCATATGCATTCTTATCTAATGTAAGGGTAGCCTTCAGGCACATGGACAAGAAAATGTTCAGAAATATTTATGTAACCTATGTGAGGCCAAAACTCGAATATGCAGCCCCCTTTTGGAATCCACACTTGAAAAAGCACATAGCTAAGCTTGAAAAAGTTCAAAGACATGCCACGAAACTGGTGCCAGAAATACGCAATCTCAGTTATGATGAGAGGCTGATGGAATTAGACTTACCATCACTCGAAGCTAGAAGATTGAGGGGGGATATGGTGACAGTCTTTAAATTCCTTCATGGTTATGATAGAGTGGATAGGGATCGATATTTTGATATTGCTGGCTCTAGAACTAGAGGTCATAGTTTGAAGCTTCGTAAGAAAACTTCTTTGCAGGATGTAAGGAAATACTTTTTCAGTGTAAGAGTAGTTGATACTTGGAATTGGCTAAGCGAGGAGGTAGTTAATGCTATCTCAATCCATAGTTTTAAGGACAGGTATGATAAGTATCACTAAGTATCAAATGGAAGCGATCAGGAAACGGGAAGATACGAGCATTGGGCTCTTTCCCGTAAACACAATTAGGTAAGCACAATTAGGTAAGGTAATTACATAGTATCGCCGATATTGATTTTGCGCATTTCTCAAGTACATAAGGGTATATGTCATCAGGACCTGTGGCTTTCTGGACATCTAACTTCATTAGCGCTTTGCATACCTCTGTTGCTGAAAAGATGATGTTCTCTAATGCTGGCCCTAGAGCTCCTATCTCAGCAATTTGAGGAGGTGGGATATTTTCTGCTGTAAATACTGACTGAAACTCCTTGTTCAGTTCTTCACAGATCTCTTCATCCATCTCAGTGATGCTTTCATCTCCTCTCTTTAGCTTTAAAATCTGTTCTTTGACCTTCAGTTTTCCTCTGATAAAGCTGTGGAAATGTTTGGGATTCTCTTTAGCCTTCCTGGTGATGTCCGTTTCATAGTCTCTCTCTTCTTCTCCTCTTTTACTTAGGTGATAATTTCTTGTTCTTGTCTTAGTCTGCCAGGCCTTTATGCTTTTTCTTCTCCTATACCTTTTTCAACATTTGTCTCTCCACTCCTTATCTCTCATTCTAGCAGGAATCAGTTCTCCAGGCAGTCTGAATTAGAATTTTCTCTCTGATAACGGCGGGAGAAAGTAAACCCAATGGATCATATGTGGTTGAAACTAAACTCAGTAGTTTATGCTTGGTAATAGCTTCAGGCACTGTTAAACTAATTGGTTGAAGACAAAGCAATTCTGAATCAACAATTTAGTTCAAACCCAGTACTGAAGATTGTGATGGAATTCATAATTAAGAAATTAATCTTTAATTTTATTTCTGAACTGTGCATAATTGGTTACCCAATCTTTAGCAGCATATTGGCTTTACGCATTTGTTCCTTAGCCTCAGCATAAAACTGCATCAATTTCATCTTATCTGCAGTTGTCCCCTGAGGATTGTCTACATAAAATTATCTTGATACCAGATCCTTATTAGGACTATTTGATCTCTGTAAATAATAATCCAATGTTGTCATCAATGGTGATGCAGTACTGCCAAATAGCACATTGCATATATGTAAGTTTCCAATCCAGCATCAGGATTATGTGGGTTCTTAAGCCACAAAAATCTAACAATCACAATCAATATGCTGTAATCCTACCCTCAGAAAGGCTTTGCTTATTTCTGCACTGAAAGCAAATTCATTAGTTCTAATCTTCAACAACACATCACCCAACTTCTCTGTCAGTGAAGGGCCTTTGATCAAACAATCATTTAAGGAAGGACTTCTTTTGCTTGCTCTGATGCTGTGATTATAGACAATACACAGTGGCGTCGTGACAGAATCTTTTAGCACGCTATGGTGAGGAATATAATGTGTTCCTTGACTTGCTACAGCATCTAGAACCCTTTCAACAAATCTCTGCTCCAACTGGTTTTGAATAACTTAATGATATTCATCCAAGCGTCCAGAAACCTTAGCTAAATTGTTCCACAATGAATGTACTTGACCTAACACCATTCTATAGTTGTTATTTTCCAGGGATGTCTCACAAAATACTGACCATCCTTGTACTCCATACTATCAACATGCATCTTATATGCTAACTCATCTTCAATAGCAGGCACCGTTGGATGAGTATCTATATTTTCAAGTTCCCATATCTTATGAACAGGTTCATTGTTCTCCTCACTGATATCTATAACATCAACAGGGGAATCACTAACAATCAGCTTGCATGGAGATTTTGAAATATAAAAAAACTGGGTGGTATTTTACCGAGCATATTAATGTTATCATGCTCCACCATTCCACTAAATAAACTCTTCAAAAAAGTCACAACCGATCAATAGATAATTGTCTGAGATGACATCTGAAGTAATCTTATCACAAACTCGAGGGAATATACGAATTCTAGCAAGACCAGGTGAAGTAATCTTGTCAGGTAAATGTTCAATCACTGCTACCTTTATTTCTTCACTCTTTTCCTAAACGAGGCTAGAGTCATAACAATAGGAAAATTGCATTCTGTGGGGCTCAAATGAAAACCCTTTAAAACTAGTCGACATCTCTTTACAATATATAGCTGCAACCACTTCACTAGCTTGGATGTGATAAAGGACACCTATAATCCAGGATCAATAAACAATGTGTCAGTCAAGACTTCTGTGTCCTCTTACGAGCGATAGTAACTTGGTCTGTAGCTTTACGGAAGAATACTTAGTATTAGTATACAAGTTACTCAAAACTAACTTGTCCAACTCAGCACCTACACAAATCATGGTGTCTGATTCAGTTACATTTTGAGACCTTTTCTAAAATTATTGTAGCAAGAAATATCATTGTGGTTCCCTTTTTGTCAAGATATACACTTGACAAGTTGTGTGCACTTGCCATCATACCGAATAAGTAAACATCTGGAGCAGAGTCCAACTTGAGTCAATCTGTCTTTATCAATGAGAGGTTGAATCTGGAAACTTTTGACTATGCTTAGCTGTGCTATTCCAACAGAACGCTATCAACATGCATCTTGTAATATATGTATATATATATATATATATATATATATATATATATATATATATATATATATATATATATATATATATATATATATATATATATATATATATATATGTATATGTATATGTATATGTATATGTATATGTATATGTATATGTATATGTATATGTATATGTATATATATATATATATATATATATATATATATATATATATATATATATATATATATATATATATATATATATATATATATATATATATATATATATATATATATATATATATATATATATATATATATATATATATATATATATATATATATATATATATATATATATATACATATACATATACATATACATATACATATACATATACATATACATACACATACACATACACATACACATACACATAAGGCTAAAGAGAGCGGATGGAAGCATCACTGAGACGGATGAAGAGATCTGCAAAGAATTGAACAAGGAGTTTCAGTCAGTATTTACAGTAGAAAATACCCCACCCCCTCAGATTGCAGTGATAGAAGCTCAAGGGACGGTATTAGAGAACATCAACCTTACAGCCACAGAGGTATGCAAAACGCTGATGGATTTAGATGTTCATAAAGCTACAGGTCCTGATGACATATCCCCTAATGTGCTTAAAAAATGCGCAAACACAATATCAGTGGCACTAAGTATCATATTTAAGGAGTCACTGGACTCGGGGGAGATTCCAAGATGCTGGAAACAAGCAAATGTGATACCTATCTTCAAAAAGGGAAGGAGGGATACGGCTCTGAACTATAGACCAGTTTCCTTGACCAGCATAGTTTGCAAAGTTATGGAGAAACTACTAAGGAAACATATCTCTCTTCACTTGGAATCCTTCAACTTTTTGTCAGTGAGGCAACATGACTTCAGAGAAGGTAGATCAACAGTAACAAACTTATTAGAATTTTATAATGAGGTAAGCCAAATCTTACAGGAAAGAGAGGGCTGGGCAGATTGCATATTCCTAGACTTCCAGAAAGCGTTTGACACTGTTCCACATGGGAGACTTATTAGGAAGCTGCAATCAATGGCTAGAATAGGTGGAAATGTTTTGGAATGGATAAAAACCTACTTAGAAGGAAGGGAACAGAGGGTTAGAGTAAGACACTCAGTGTCTGAATGGAGAAGAGTTAGTAGTGGAGTTCCACAGGGTTCAGTTTTAGGGCCACTTTTGTTCCTTGTATATGTAAATGACCTACCAGAGTCTGTAAATTCATTCATGAATATGTTTGCAGCTGATGCAAAGATTGTGAAGAAAGTAAAAAACGAGAACAATGGTAGAGAACTTCAGGAGGATCTAAATAATCTGCATGAGTGGTCAGAAAAGTGGTTAATGAAATTCAATACTTCAAAATGTAAGGTAATGAGAATGGGTACAAGTGCAAGAAGGCCCAAGCTTGACTACTCGGTGGCTGGAGTGCAACTTCAAGAGACAGAAAATGAGAGAGATCTAGGAGTAAACATACTGGCAGACTTGTCTATAGAAATATATATAAATGGCATAGTAAGGGCAGCATATGCATTCTTATGAAATGTAAGGGTAGCCTTCAGGCACATGGACAAGGAAATGTTCAGAAATATTTATGTAACCTATGTGAGGCCAAAACTCGAATATGCAGCCCCCTTTTGGAAGCCGCACTTGAAAAAGCACATAGCTAAGCTTGAAAAAGTTCAAAGACATGCCACGAAACTGGTGCCAGAAATACGCAATCTCAGTTATGATGAGAGGCTGAGGGAATTAGACTTACCATCACTCGAAGCTAGAAGAGTGAGGGGGGATATGGTGACAGTCTTTAAATTCCTTCATGGTTATGATAGAGTGGATAGGGATCGATATTTTGATATGGCTGGCTCTAGAACTAGAGGTCATGGTTTGAAGCTTCGTAAGAAAACTTCTTTGCAGGATGTAAGGAAATACTTTTTCAGTGTAAGAGTAGTTGATAATTGGAATTCGCTAAGCGAGGAGGTAGTTAATGCTATCTCAATCCATAGTTTTAAGGACAGGTATGATAAGTATCACTAAGTATAAAATGGAACCGATCAGGAGACGGGAAGATACGAGCTTTGGGCTCTTTCCCGTAAACACAATTAGGTAATCACAATTAGGTAATCACACATACACATACACATATATATATATATATATATATATATATATATATATATATATATATATATATATATATATATATATATATATATATATATATATATATATATATACATATACATATACATATACATATACATATACATATACATATACATATACATATACATATACATATACATATACATACATACATACATACATACATACATACATACATACATACATACATACATACATACATACATACATACATACATACATACATACATACATACATACATACATACATACATACATACATACATACATACATACATACATACATACATACATACATACATACATACATACATATATATATATATATATATATATATATATATATATATATATATATATATATATATATATATATATATATATATATATGTCTTACCCGTCCCTGCTTGGAATGCTGCTCACACATCTGGGGTACTTCTACTTATTCTTATCTCCTTGATAGGGTTGAATCTAGAGCAGTCAGACTCATTAATAATCCTTCTCTTACTTCTAATCTAGATTATCTCTCTCTTCGCCGTAAGGAGTCTTGTCTTTCTCTTTTCTATTGCTACTACTTCCATCGCTGCTCTGATGAGTTGGCGAGTTGTATCTCTCCCCCCACTGCCGAGGCCGCGTAACACTCGCCAAGCAGCCTCATCTCACAGGCACTGTGTGGAGATTTGTAGTTCACAGATTGGTCGGTGCAACAACCACTTCTTCCCATCTACCTCCAGACTCTGGAACTCTCTTCCGCCTTCTGTCTTTCCTAATTCTTATGACCTATCATCCTTCAAAGAGCAGATCTATCGTCATCTCAGGGCCTAGTCCTCAGTATCTCTGGGTCCTCTGTATTTTGACTGTTTTTTTTCTGCCTGCCATTTTCCTTTGTGTGACATTACCTCATCTCTGCCATATACTAAACCTTTTTCATTTCCTTCGTCTTGATATTTTCTTGCACCCGGACCTTTATTTATGAGGGCAGTTTTTGCCTGTCCCAGTGTCACACTCATAAAAAAAAGCATATGAGTTCCTATCTCTGTAATCTGAGGGGATGGGGGTATTTTCTGCTCTAAATACTGACTGAAACCCCTTGCTCAATTCTCGCAGATCTCTTCATCCATCTCAGTGATGCTTCCATTCGCTCTCTTTAGTTTTAAACCTGTTCTTTGACTTTCAGTTTTCCTTTGATAAAGCTGTGGAAAAGTTTGGGATATTCTTTAGCCTTCCAGGTGTTATCACTTTCATAGTCTCTCTCTGCTTCTCTTCTTTTACTTAGGTAATATTTTTTTGCTCTTTTCTAAGTCTGCCAGGTACTTATACTTTTTCTCCTCCTATACCTTTTCCAGCATTTGTCTCTCCACGCCTTATCTCTCTTACACTCCTCACTGAATCATTTTTCTCTGGCATGAACAACTTCTATTTTGGTGGAAGGTATGGGACAAGCTAATATCTTCCCAAATTCCTCACAATAGATGTCATACATTTCTTGTACAGATTTGTTGTTGAATATGTTTCTCCAGTCAATAACTCCAAAAAGCTCATTAATTTTGATGTAACCTCATTTCAGATAGTTCCTTTTCATGTCCTCATTGCTTCTGCTTTCAGGAAGAACATCTTCGATGGTATACTCCATCAACAACACACAATGGTCACTCTTTCCAATTGATTGTTCACGCTCAATTTTTTCAATATCCAACACACTATCTATGAATACAAGATCAAGCAGTGATGGCTCATCCCCACTCCTGGTCGTCGTTGGTTCTAGTAAAGTTAGTGTAGAAAATTCCCTTGTATGCAATCTAGGAATCTTGCACCGAATAACTCCTCCCCGCTGTGTGAGTCAAGATTTATCCAATCTGTCTCTATGATTTAAAGCTCCAATTATCAAAATCCTACATTTTCTCTCCCATGCAATTTTAACAGCTGAGCTTATGACTTCAATAGTACCAATATGACTTTCCTCATAAACTTCTAGCCTATGTTGGTTCCTGGGTGTGTAATATACAACAGTAATTATAATTTTCACTGACCCGGTATTCATGCAAACAACAAGAAATTCCTTGAACTCACTTTCTATTGCAATGTTTATTTTTTAAACCTGAAATCTTTCACTAATGAGAAGTGCTACCCCTCCACCAGTCCTCTTAGATCTTTCAACCCTTAATATCCTGAAGCCCTTAGGAAAAACTGTGACACTAATTATGTCCTCACTTAACTTAGTCTCTGTAACCGCTACTCTATCTGCCTTACTGTTGCAAATCCTATCCTTTACTTTTACTGCCTTACCAGTTACTCCTTCAGCATTTGTGTACAGCAATCTTAATGAGGCAGCATACCCTGATCTTCTATCATTATCTTGTTAACTCCCCCTTTGTCTAGAACAACTCTGAAACAAAAATTTCTCTTTTCTTCTTAATTTCTTCCCTCATTTAACCTTCTAGCCTCTTGCAACAAGTTTTTTTTATCCTTTCGATCTCTTCGTGTGTTCTGTATGGTCTAATGCAGGCATGTCAAAATGGGGGCACCACGAGGGCCACATTGGTACCATATGTGGTGGCATGAGGCCACACAAAATATTTATTTGCTCATTACAACTAAATGAAGTTATTTAATGACATATATTGCTGAATATATATGTTTCTTAAGTTTAAAAATATATAATGTGCATATTAATGTTTCAACATCATTCATGAATACAAAGTAGGAAGTATTTTGACAAAAAAAAAATGACAACATATATTTGTAGTTTGCAGCAGTATCAAATACATTGCACAAAAAGTACAATATTTAAAAAAAATAATAATTGCCGCTATTTAATCATTTTTAGTATTCTATATTGAGGTTTGATGCTTCTTTTTACTGACAGTACTTGGTATGTCTAGATGAAATGTTCGTGCAGTTCCTACTTTGATCCTACTCTGATAAGAGATGACAAGTGTTGATCAGTTAGCCTTGTTTGCTGAGAAGTTTTTGTTGATTTCATGAAAGATTTTTTTTTTATACACATAGGTAGAACCAAACATTGCCATAATCTTTGTGACAAAATTTCTGAAGGTTTTAATCTTTTCAGGAAGGTATGAAAAGAAACCAGGTATCCCCACTTCAATTTCGAAGATAAAACATGCCCATGCTGTAGAAACCTTTTGTGGGCCACAGTTGTGTTTGTAAATGCCTGCATACAGCCCACAGGCCATATGTTTGACATGCCTGGTCTAATGTACTCTGTTTTGAATTCTTGAAGGTCTTTTAGGTTTTTTCTCATCAATATTTCTCTACATGTATCCCCTCTCTAAGATATTACTTTTGATGGTCTTGCCTTTCCCTCCCTAGAATATATACCAAGATGGTGAATGTTGACAATATTTTCAGAACCACATACTACACCAAGCATCCTTTGCAGGTCTAAAACCCTAGCTTTATTTTATTCAAGTCTTTCCTTGCCATGTTGACTCCTGGGATTCACTTTTGCCTAAGATTATCATTATCTTCTCTTTATCAAGTGCCTTTTTTAGCAGTGGATTAGCCCTTTCCATCACAAAATATTTATATTTTTTTCTATTACTGTTTCCTTATAGTCAACCCTTTGTGCGTTTTCCAGTGCCACCACCCTCACTGCCTCTTTTACTGCCATATTCCCTTGTATTGCATCTGCAAAGGATGTTTTCATTACATCATGTGTTATATTCAGCTGCTGAAACTCTTTTCTAAACTGTTCGATGTTTTCCTTTATTTGAACATTCCAAGTTGCAATCTCATCTCTCAGAAGAGAGCAGTGAACTAACATTTATTTCATTCAGGTTGTCATGCAGCTGTTTGTTGTTATCTTCTTGTTTAGAAATTCTGGTTTCTAGTTCACTCTGTTTCCATATATGTATCATAGTTTGTGGGGACATTGTTAGTAAGTTTCTGTTTTACTAAGGGGACTCAAGGTACTGAACTCGATTAAGAGCTCACAAACAGACATGACAGATATTATTTGCACACCTCACCTTGACTATCATTACTCTGTTAAATGAAGCTCAGAATTCAACTATCTTTTAATTTTGGAAATTCAATGACACATTAAAAAAAAAAAAATTAATTTTGGAAAAATGGAAAAGATTTTGAAATTTAAGTTTATGGAATGCAACCTTGAATCCCAGAGGTGGTGAGGACGATTTCGCTTCCCGGCACCACAGACGGATACTGAGACTTTGGCCTCAATTTGATGATCACCTCTGTCACTCAAGCAGAGTAGAATATAGGACACTTATTTGTGAAAGATGAATTCTTGTGAAGACTGCTGCCATGAAAGAAGTTTGGAGTAAACGTGACTGCTGAGGTGATATCTTGCCTCTGGGATGTTTGGCCTCCAATTGAGAGTGATCAAGCATCCCTCTTGGTGATGTCATCATTCAGCCAGCCTGTAGGGTGTATATTCAGAGCAATAACTTGTTCATATATTATTCGAGAGCCTACTGTAGTGGCGGTCCATGGCAGGCAATTATGGCATGGCAGAGATACAAGGGAGAGACATTATTTTAGGTGCAACAAGCGGAAGCAAACATAAGAAACGAGAAATATATATGGGCAAAATAGGTTACCGGTGGAAATCTGCAGAGCGTTCTTTGCATTGCAGGAGAAGGAATTTTAAATATTCAATTCGTAAAAAAGCTACTGATATGTACCTAGACAATGCCCTGCAAGCTGCAGCAAACTCCTCCATCCCCCTCTGCAAACCACAACACACCACTCATTGGGACAGATGGTACTACTGTGACAGAGTTAAAGAATTCAATCACGGGCTCAACGTCATCCAGAAAATGCACAGGAAACGTCGCACTGAAGACTCCTACAGCACTCTCCAGGGAGTCAAAGAACATGTCCATGAAGAGACACGCAACATCAAGAGGAAAAAATGGCTAGAGTGGTGTTTCACCCTAGATGCTCACACCTCTGTGGGCCAGATGTGGAAGAGCATTAACTCCTTTGCTAAAGGAAAACCTCCTAAAATCATCCCCCACAGGGATCCTAGCAGGGCAGCAGAAGAACTCTCCATCAAATTCACGGATAGAGCAAGCTCCAACCAGCTCCCCATCACCACCAGAACAACTCTTAAGGACCTCACCACTGCAAGATGGGAAGAAATAGAAGAGGCCATCAACACTGAAGACGAAACAGATGCCCCATTCTCTCTGACTGAGCTACTAAGAGTAAGCAAAAGCTCTAAGAACACAGCCCCAGGTGCTGATAGAATCACATACACAATGATTCAAAATATGGGGCCCCAAGGGAAGCTTGCTCTACTCTCTCTGATCAATTCGATACACACAAAGAATCAGACCAGCCTCATGGAACAGAGCAGACATTCAGCCCATCCCAAAACCACAGGACCCTGACAACCCTCGCCCCATCTCCCTCCTAGCTGCCTGAGTAAGACGGCAGAAAAGATGCTACTTAACAGAGTTCTCTGGATATGCCCACCCTTCCCAGAAAACATGTTTGCCTACCAGCCTGGCTTAGGCACCTCAAAATGCATAGCCTCCATGCTATCATTTATCAACAATTGCCATGGATTCATCGTTTTTCTAGACCTAGAGAAGGCCTTTGAACTAGCCAATGTGCCGGCAATACTCTCAGCTCTCGTTTCAAAGCAGAACAAAGGTAACCTTCTCTCATGGATCAAGCAGAGTCTATAATACCGCAGTGCATGAGTCAAAGTAGATGGGCACTACTCCACCTACAAAAACCACGAAAATGGGACCCCGCAAGGTGGAATCCTTAGCCCCTTCCTCTTTAATTGTCTCATGGAAAACCTATTGAACATCGCACTACCACATGGAGCCAAACTCTTCAACTATGCGGATGACTTTGCCCTTGTCACAATAGGCGACAGAAGCTCTAACAAGACACAGCGCTGCCTCACCAAGATTCACCAAGCCTCCATCTCCCTTGGAGTTAAAATCAATGCCTGCAAAACCAAGGCCCTTCTCATCCCCCAGTGGAGACCAGACACTAATCTGGTCATAGGTAATGAGCCTGTGGACTGGGTTACCAAACACCGATACCTGGGTGTAATCATCGACGGCAGACTACCCTTTGGACCTGAAATTCAACACTTGCGTGACAAGTGCAGCCAGCGACAAGCGGTCCTTCGTCGGATGTCGGGACTCTACGTTGGTGCATCATTTAATGTCCTCAGAAGCTCCTATGTACAAGCCATACGCAGCCTCATAGACTATGCTTGTCCCACACTCTGGCTACTAAAAGACCAACAGTTGGACAGGATAGAAGTAATTCAAAACAACGCCATACGTACCATGCTAGAAGCCCCCATGTGGACCAAGAGAGAAAACATCCAGATGGAATCGGGACTCATGCCACTCAAACTCAGAGCTCAGCAAAGACTGACCCTCTTTGTGGCCAAAACCACCACTGTCCAACATAAATGCCTCGCTGGCACAAATCTCCATCTAGCCCTCAATCGCCACCCCAACCACCATCCTAGAACCTGGGCAGCCAAGGTCTGCGCTAGCCTGCAAGCACTGCCAGTCAGGGAGAGCATCCTAGCCAAGATACAGGACACTCCGCTTCCTGAATGCAGATGCCCACCCCCATGGAATGAACAACCACTCGACATAAAGATCGAGCTCCCTGACAACCCCAAAAGCCTGGTAAACCTGCTTGTCCTTAAAAACATATACAAGGACAAAATTCAGAGCTGGAGCAGGCCAAACTCTCAAGTCTACTACACTGATGCTTCAGTAAATCAAGAAACTGGAGCCTCAGCTGCCGCCTCCACCACTGGAAACCACGTCCTATCCTGGAGACTGTCAAACTCCTGCTCATCGCTCCAGTAGGAGATTGTTGCCATAGCCAATGCCCTCGACTTCTTCATCCAGCAAGGAGCTGACCATGCCCTAAATCTCTCTGACTCTAAAGGCGCCTTACAGGCCATCAATAAGCCACTCCTCAGAGACATTGTACGTATCATCACTACCATCCTCAGCCACTACCACAGGACGACCAGCCTTGGAAAAGCCATCACTCTTGCCTGGTTTCTCAGCCACGTTGGCATCAAGGAAAATGAGGAAGCCGATCAAACCGCCAAACAAGCCACTCTCAGAGCAGAAATCCAAATATCTCTGTCTCCTGGGATTCAACAGATGAAAAATAAAGCCACCAAGTCACTCCTTAATGCCTTAATAAGAACCTTCGACGAAGCACGGTGGTCAATGTGTAGCGTATGAGACTCGGGCACAAGTGCACCTGGCGAATAGTGGATGATATCATCAAGGAATGCACCTTTTGCCAGGTAGCCTCACCACATCCACTGCTCCATTACATCCTCGAATGTGATTCCTTTTCAGAAATTCAACAAAAAACTGGTGCCCCTGCAACATCCAGCGAGGATCCAAATGCCCTTCATGTTGCTCGCTCCATAATCAGACTAGCAACAAACAACTACATGAACAGTCTACTAAATATCATCAGTCAATACTCTCCACCAAGATAACCATGTAATAACTCTCTCTCACCTCCAAAACAGGAATTCATTTAAATTGTTTGATGTAAACTAATAATCCTCAACTGAACACTTATGCTTTCCATTATCTTTACAGTTTTGCACAACCTCACCTGCGGGTCAAAATAGGAAAGTCCGATCACCCTCAAGAGTGAATACCACCAACAATAACAAGATTTCACCCCACCTCCTCACCAAATAGGAAAGCCCATTCGCCCGCAAGAGTGAATACCACCTACAATCAAAAAAATCTTACACCACCTGCGGGCCACAAGGGAAGGTCCGCTCACCCTCAAGGGAGAACTTCAAAGAAAAAGAAAATTACCTAGACAGGCTAATGACATATCGGCAGGGTCAAATTTATAACAATATTATCAACAAGAGGAATTTTTATAATACAGGAAAATTTATCTGCAAGAGCAATTTTATCATAAGAAAATTGCGTAAATAGCGTATGCATCAGACTCGCTAGGATTAGGGCATTGTACGTGGGAAAAAAGCAGAAAATAGAGAAATAGGAGGGAGATTTTTATATTGGATCATGGTTTCTACACGTACAAGAATATTAAACAAGATATATTTAAATATAAACTAAATTAACTAATAAGTCATCTATAAAAGACCTCTGGTGACTTGGAATGAAACACTCTGTCGCATATTTGAAAACGTGCTGGAATCTGAAGAGATTCAGAACATGAATAATTTTTTATCCCGACCGGGACTTGAACCTAAAACTTATAATTACTAAGTCAAGGTGCTACCAACTACACACCACAGAAGGTTAAAAGGAATCCAACCTTATAGCTTATATCTGCTATACTTAGGAATGAACGCATTCAATCTGAATGCCACTCTGTTCATATTACAGATTCCCCAACCTCACTCGTGGCCTCATTTTTGCATTTAATTCAATTCCCAATCTCATTTGGGCTATGCAGTAACCAAATAAGCACATTGCATATGTGAAAACATGAATCATTTTTTATCCCGACTGGGACTTGAACCTAGGACATATAATTATTAAGTCAAGGCACTACCAACTACTCACCACAGAAGGTTAAAAGGAATCCAACCTTATAGTTTATATCCGCTATACTTAGAAATGAACACATTCTATTGTAAGCCACTATGTCCATATTACAGATTCCCCAACCTCACTCGTGGCTTCATTTTTGCATTTAATTCAATTCCCAATCTCATTTGGGCTATACAATAACCAAATAAGCACATTACATATGTGAAAACATAAATTATTTTTTACACCGACCAGGACTTGAACCTAAGACTTATAATTACTAAGTCAAGGCACTACCAACTATACACCACAGAAGGTTAAAAGGAATCCAACCTTATAGCTTATATCTACTATACTTAGGAATGAACATATTCTAACTGAATGCCACTATGTTCATATTACATATTCCCCAACCTCACTCGTGGCTTCATTTTCGCATTTAATTCAATTCCCAATCTCATTTGGGCTATACAATAACCAAATAAGCACATTACACATGTGAAAACATGAATAATTTTTTACACCGGCAGGGACTTGAACCTAAGACTTATAATTACTAAGTCAAGGCGCTACCAACTACACCACAGAAGGTTAAAAGGAATCCAACCTTATAGCTTATATCTGCTATACTTAGGAATGAATGCATTCTAATTGAATGCCACTATGTTCAAATTACAGATTCCCCAACCTCACTCGTGGCTTTATTTTCGCATTTAATTCAATTCCCAATCTCATTTAGGCTATACAATAACCAAATAAGCACATTAAATATGTGAAAACATGAATAATTTTTAACCCAAACCGGGACTTGAACCTAGGACTTATAATTACTTTGTCAAGGCGTTACTAACTACACACCACAGAAGGTTAACAGGAATCCAACCTTATTGTTTATATCTGCTATACTTAGGATTGAACGCATTCTATCTGAAAGCCACTATGTTCATATTACAGATTCCCCAACCTCGCTTGTGGCTTCATTTTTGCATTTAATTGGATGTGGCAGTAAAAGAGGCTGTGAAGGTGGTGGCACTGGAAAACATACAAACAGTTGATTATAAAGAACAATAATCGAAAAAATAAAAGACGTTGTGATGGAAAGGGCAAATCCACTAATTAAACAGGCACTTGATAAAGAGAAGACAGTGGTAATCTCAAGCATAAGCAAATCCCATGAGCCAACATGGCAGGGGAGACTTGAAGAAAATACAGCTAGGGTTATATAGACCTGATAAGAAAACTTGGAGTAGTTTGTGGTCCTGAAGATATAGTAAACATTCACCAACTAGACAAACATTAGAGGGAGGGAAAGCAAAGACCAACAAAAGTAACTTTTGAAAGAGGGGAAACTTGTAGAGGAATATTGATGAAGAAAAAGAGTCTAATTGACCTTCAAGAATTCAAAGAAGAGTTCATTAGATGATACAGAACACAGAAAGAGATGGAAAAGATCAAAAATTTTGTTGCAAGAGGTAAGAAGGTTAAATGAGGAAAGAAATGAGGAGAAGAAAATTTTCATTTCAGAGTTCTTTAAGACAAAGGGGAGATAAAGAAGACAATGACAGAAGATCATGGGATGGGGCCTCATTAAGATTGTTATACACAAATGCTGATGGATTAGCTGGTAAGCAGTAGAATTAAAAGATAGGATTCGCAGCAGTAAGGCAGATATAGTAGCAGTTACAGAGACTAAGTTGAGTGAGGACATTAACAGTGTCACAGTTTTTCTAAGGGCTTCAGAATATTAAGGGTTGAAAGATCTAAGAGGACTGGTGGAGGGATAGCACCGCTCATAAGTGAAAGGATGCAGGTTGAAGGAATAAACTTGGCTATAGAAAATGAGTTCAAGGAAATTTTTGTTGCTCGCATAAACACTGGAACAAACATCATCATAATAACTGTTGAATATTACCCGCCAACTCAGTTGTTAACATGGCAAAGGAGAGAATATGTAGGATTTTGATTACGGGAGATTTTAATCTTAAAGAGATAGATTAGATAAATCTTGACCCACACAGTTGTGTGGACTCATTCGGGGAAAGATTCCTAGATTGCTTACAAGAAAATTTCCTATGCCGACATGTAATGGAACCAACGAGGGCCAGGGGTGGGGATGAGCCATCACTACTTGATCTAGTATTCACAGATAACGTGTTGGATATTGAAAAAATTGAGTATGAACCACCAATTGGAAAGAGTGACCACTGTGTGTTGTTGATGGAGTATAGCATTGAAGATATTCTGCCTGAGAGTAGTGGCACTGAGGACATGAGGGGGAACTATCCGAAAGGAGATTACATAAAAATGAATGAGCTTTTTGCAGTTATTGACTGGAGAACCCTATTTTACAAAAAAATCTGTACAAGAAATGTACCACATCTTTTGTGATAAATATGGGAAGAAAGTAGATTGCTGCATACCTGTCACCAAAGTAGGTGTAATTCATGCCAGAGAGAAATGGTTCGATAATGAGTGTAAAAGAGCAAAGAAGTGGAGAAACAGATGCTGGAAAAGGTATAGGAGGAGAAAAAACATAAATGCCTTGCAAACCTACAAAAGAGCAAGAAATTATTACCTAAGTAAAAGAAGAGAGGCAGAGAGAGACTACGAAAGGGACATCACCAGGAAAGCTTAAGAAAATCCCAAGCTTTTCCACAGCTTTATCAGAGGAAAACTGAAGGCAAAAGAACAGGTTTTAAGGCTTAAGAGAGTGGATGGAAGCATCACTGAGATGGATGAAGAGATTTGCAATGAATTGAACAAGGAGTTTCAGTCAGTATTTACAGTAGAAAATACCCCACCCCCTCAAATTGCAGAGATGGAAGCTCACAGGACAGTATTTGAGAGTATCAACCTTTCAGCCACAGAGTTATGCAAAGTGCTGATGGAGTTAGATGTCCATAAAGCTACAGGTCCTAACGATATATCCCCTCATGTACTTAAAAAATGCACAAACTCAATATCAGTGGCACTAAGTATCATATTTAAAAAGTCACTGTAGTCAGAGGAGATTCCAAGATGCTGGAAACAAGCAAACATGATACGTCTCTAAACTAGAAACCAGCTTCCTTGACCAGCATAGGTTGCAAAGTTATGGAGGAACTACTAAGGAAACATATCTCTCTTCACTTGGAATCTTTCAACTTTTTTGTCAGTAAGACAACATGGCTTCAGAGAAAGTTGATCAACAGTATCAAACTTATTAGAATTGTATGATGAGGTAAGCCGAATATTACAGGAAGGAGAGGACTGGACAGATTGCATATTCCTAGACTTCCAGAAAACATTTGACACTATTACATATGGGAAACTTATTAGGAAGCTGCAAGCAATGGCTAGAATAGGTGGAAATGGCTTGGAATGGATAAAAACTTACTTAGAAGTAAGGGAACAGAAGGTTAGAGTAAGACACTCAGTGTCTGAATGGAGAAGAGTTAGTAGTGGAGTTCCACAGGGTTCGGTTTTAGGGCCACTTTTGTTCCTTGTATATGTAAATGACCTTCCAGACTCTGTAAAGTCATTCATGAATATGTTTGCCAATGATGCAAAGATTGTGAAGAAAGTAAGACGCGAGAACAATGGTAGAAAACTTCAGGAAGATCTAAATAGTCTGCATGAGTGGTCAGAAAAGTGGCTAATGAAATTCAATACTTCAAAATGTAAGGTAATGAGAATTGGTACAAGTGCAAGAAGGCCCAAGCTTGACTACTTGGTGGCAGGAGTACAACTTCAAGAGACAGAGAATGAGAAATATCTAGGAGTAAACATACTGGCAGATTTGTCAAAAGAAATACATATAAATGGCATAGTAAGGGCAACATATGCTTTCTTAGCAAATGTAAGGGTAGCCATCAGGCACATGGATAAGGAAATGTTCAGAAATATTTATGTAACCTATGTGAGGCCAAAACTTGAATATGCAGCCCCCTTTTGGAATCCGCACTTGAAAAAGCACGTAGCTAAGCTTGAAAAAGTTCAGAGACATGCCACGAACCTGGTGCCAGAAATACGCAATCTCAGTTATGATGAGAGGCTGAGGGAATTAGATTTACCATTACTCAAAGCTAAAAGACTGAAGGGGGATATGGTGACTGTCTTTAAATTCCTTCATGGTTATGATAGAGTGGATAGGGATCGATATATACTGGTCATAGTCTGAAGCTTCATAAGAAAACTTCTTTGCAGGATGTAAGGAAGTACTTTTTCAGTGTAAGAGTAGTTGATAATTGAAATTCGCTAAGGAAGGAGGTAGTTAATGCTATCTCAATCCATAGTTTTAAGGACAGGTACGATAAGTATCATTAAGTACAAAATGGAGCCGATGAGGAGACGGGAAGATACGAGCTTTGGGCTCTTTCCCGTAAATACAATTAGGTAGTCATATTGTTGATCCTAATTGGCTTTGTGGTGTATTTTGGTATTGGTTACTTGTTGGCAACACTGCTGGGGAGTTGGCTCGTTGTTGTTAATAAGAGAGGACATAAAAGGCTTTGCTCCGGAGCCCCAATTGTTGTTTATATTTCTTTATCGTTGTAGAAATAGGTCTTTCTTTGTTTTATTCCAATCTATTTGTGATCAACTTTGTTAGTTCATCCGACACTTGCCATTGAAATGAGTACTACGGAGACGGTTTTTAATTACAAGCTATCTAGGCATAGACATCTTTTTCGAGAAGATGAAATTGAAAATATCAACGTCCAAAGTTACCATTGATATGATTAAGCCATTCTCTGGTGAAGGTGACGTTGTCTCGTGGTTGAAAAAGATAACCTTAGTTGCGAAGTTGCAGAAGATATTGGGCATTGCTAGTTTTATTCCTTTATATTCAGACGGGGGTGCGCTTGCACTGTATTTGGAGTTGAGTGATGAGGATCAGGCTGATGCAGAGAAAATTCAGGAAAAATTGCAGGCTGCATTTATGATGATGTGTTTACTGCATTTGGCAAATTGGTTCATATGAAATGGACAAGTGAACCAGTTGAAGATTTTACCAATGATATTAGGTGGTTGGCCTTGTTAGCTAAGTTTAGTAAGGATGGGTTGGAAAATGCAGTGAGGTTAACATATATTAATGAATTCCAAACCATATTAGTGTATCTTTACAGCCATTCCCACACGTATTGATAATGGGAATGAGTGAATTGATCAGTCATGCTAGAATTTTGTCTTCAAAACGGCAGGGTGGTGTTTCAGCTGTGTGTTAGAAGGGCTAGCCCTATGGAAAATTGAACAGGCAAACCTGATACTAGCCAGTTTGAGGGGCAGTATTCTTGCTGTGGTGGCACTCATATGATAAGAGATTGCAAAGAACAAATAATTCGGTGTTTTAGGAGTAATAAAATGGGTTATGTAAGGTGTCATTATCAAGAACAGGACTCGGGAATTTCGGGAAATGAGTAAAGGGTGGCTATTGCGTCTGTAGTCACTCTAATAATAAGAAGGCACATTACAATGTATTACCAATTGTTCATATTGTAATTAATAATGAACCTGCAAAAGCACTTATAGACGGAGGCTGTTCAATAACAGTAGTTAATTCCAGGTATGTGGCTCACGGTGAAGGTGATGTTTATACTGATGCTTTTGATGGAAGTAAGATTAGATGTAGGGGTGCAAGTTGGTTAAAATTAGGCGCTAGTGGTAAATTTGACAGTGAGAGCTGTGGTGTCTGATAATTTAGTTGATGGTGTTGATGGGGTGTTTGGTACTGATGTGATTGATCAGTTGGGTGGTGTCACTATTAATTGTGGAAGGGTATGTTTTGGTTCCACTGGGGTTGTATCAGTTAATCAAGAGATTGACCAGAATGTTGTGAGAGATGGAGAGTGTGCAAAGGTAGTTATTGAAGACTCAGAGTTTTATGCTATGTTTGATGGGTAGAAATGGACGGTCAGGTGGGTTTGGAAAAATAACCGATCTGTGAAAATAAACAATAAAATAAGTTGCTATGATAAGAAGCTTGAGGGTAAGAAAAAAGAAGAGTTCAAAAAGGAAGTAGACAGATGGATGACAGAAAGGATCCTCATGCCATGGAAGGAGGATGTTAACACAGGTATGCTTGCCCTAATGGCTGTGGAGCAACCCACAAAAAACAAAATGAGGCCTGTGCTTGATTTTCGTGAAGTGAATGAAAATGTTGAATATCACACAGGTGATGAGGTGATTGACATGTGTAGTGAGACGTTGCACAAACTGGTATCATGCAGGTGAAGAAGTGTCAGTCGTAGCCTACTTACAATTGAGAGTTGATGAAGAATTGTGTCCGTACCAACTAGTTAACTATAAGGGTCAAACATTTTGCCTTACGCAATTGGGGTTTGGGTTGAACTCAGCACCCCATATTATGTCCAAAATTCTAAAGAATATTTTAAGTGATGAAAAAATAAAGAATGTGACAAGCCCATATATTGATGACATCCTTGTGGATGAGACAAAGGTCTCTATTGATGAGGTGATTGGGCACCTAAAGAAATTTGGACTGATAACCAAGCCCCCTGAGTCATTAAATGGAGGACCTGCTTTGGGGCTGCGACTGTCAAAAGTTGGAGGTGAGTTGATGTTTCAGAGAGATAATAAAGTACCTGAAGTGCCTCATACACTTACGAGGAGGAAACTATTCTCTGTTTGCGGTACACTGGTGGGGCATTATCCCATAGCGGGATGGTTGCGTGTTGCATGCAGCTTTATTAAGAGATAAGCTGAGGGATCACATTGGGAGGATTTTGTTGGTGAACAGTCAATCATGATGATTAAGGAAGTTATTGTGAGAGGAAGAGTGGATGATCGCATAATAGGAAGCTGATTTGAGCCTGTCGTTAAATACGGTGTAGTGCGGTCAGATGCTAGTAAAATTGCAGTTAGGGTGGCTGAGGAAAAAGACTGACATCAGTCACATCAATGATGCAGAATTAGAAGCCGTGTTGAAAGGCGTGAATTTGGCCATCTTATGGGGTCTGAACTCAATAGAGTTGAGAATTGATTCTACAAATATTGGGGCATGATTGAAAAGTGTGATACATGCAGAAAAGCGTGTTCACACACAGGAAGCTGCAGAAATGATTATTAAATGTAGTTTGGGAAATTTGAAGGATATGATCGCTGAATTTGGGTTGAGTTTTATTGTGACATTGGTGCCCACAGAGAGGAATAAAGCTGATGTGTTGACTAGACTTAAAAAGAACTGGTTAGTGGATGTTGAGGTAGGTGACGATGGTCAAGCACATATGTGTGCTGTTGCTTCAGTAAATATAGATCAAACAGAACTACACAAGAAACACCACATGGGGCTTGATAGAACCTTATATTTGGCCAAGAGGTTGGACCCAGAGGTCTCAAGGGATTCTGTGAAAAGGGTGGTAAAGTGTCGTGAACGATATCAGTCAATCGATCCTGTTCCTGCGATGTAAAGGATATTAAAGTAAGAAGATGTACAATGCATCATAGCAGAATTGGAGAACATCTTTATGGAAAGGGGTCCAGTTGACGAACTGCTACTGGACAATAGGACAGCCTTTCAGTCACAGTATTTAGAGGATACGTTGTATCATTGGAATACTGAAAGGGCATTTGGGGCTGCTTATAGACCACGGGGAAACAGAATAGTAGAGAGGTACCACAGGATCATTAAGGCTTTTGCTGAGAGGGGAGGAATCTCTTTCATTGAGGCAGTGTACTGGTATAACGGTACACCAAGATCTGGACAGGATGAGTTGTCTGTGCCTCAACACTATGTGTACAAATATGAGTGGAGGTATCCTTTAGTGATCCCAAATGGGGTAGGTGATGGCCAAACTGATAGCCTGCCGATTAAAATGGGAAAAGAGGTTTGGGTAAAACCACCTGCCACATGTTGTACCACTCAGTGGAATAAAGGAATCGTTACTCAAGTGAATTTGTGAAATAATATACCTGTTGATGGTATGCCGAGACATGTGTTGGATGTCCGGACAGTTGTAGCTCCATTGTCCCCATCTGATGATGCTGATGATGACTCAAGTAAGAAATATCTGTGTTCTGAAGGACGCGAGGAGCCACCGGTAATTGATCAGGAGTGTGATCAGCGTCCTCGGAGGATAACAAGACCTCCTGTACGGATGCAAGACTGTGTCACAGACGTAGAATAAACTTTTGCTTCTCTTATTACTTTGGTAGTTTGTTAGTTTTAATGCTTTACTTTTGTTTATGTTGAGGTACTTTTATTTTCTTTCATGTCAATTGAATTTATATGTTGGGCCTATTAAAGTAGTACATAGGTCTTGAGAATATGAAGTTGTTTGTGATCTTAAGATCATGAAGGTATGTGGTGTATTTTGGTATTGCGTACTAGTTGGTAACACTGAGGGGAGTTGGTTTGTTGTTGTTAATAAGAGAGGACATAGAAGGCTTTGCTCCAGAGCTCCGACTGTTGTTTATGTTTCTTTGTCATCACAGAAATAGGTCGTAAGGTTTTTGTCTTATTCCAATCTCTTTGTGATCAACTTTATTAGTTCGTCGGACAAGTACCATTGAGGTGAGTACTACAGAGACGGTTTTTAATGACAGGATTCAAATTCATCATGTTTCCTCTCAAGGCTATCATATTTAGTCCTCTAAATTCTTTCTCCAGGAGATACCTTCACACCATACCTCCAAGTATTTGTTCCAATATTTGATTCAATATTAGTCTTCACTGTCACTAAGACTGGACTAGCTATGATAACAGCTGCTTTAGCACTAGTAAATATCCTTATGACCGCTACTCTGTATCCTCTCAAGGAGCAATCAAAATTCTTATATGATGCCATAATGAAGGCTAGGAAACATACCAAGAAACTCAAATAATTACATACACACTTAGCACCACTCAAGTAAAGACTGGGAAAGGTAAACCTGGATAGACCTGATCTGAAGGTCTTGTAACCCCCCAAAATGTAGCACACAACATAAATCCACTTCGAATGTGTCAGTGGGTTCAAAGCAAGAATATCCCAGGAACAGATGTATCTAATTCATGAAAAGAAACACTACAAAAAATTCAAACAAATGCTCTATGGACTATAATCACACTGTAATACACTGAAAACAAAGTAACTCACAGAAAGCTTATATCATAGGCTATGTTTAGGCTATACATCAAGGGGTAGGTTATATCTGAGGTACCACTCATCACAGTGATACACAATAAGTTAATGAGGAAAATGGCTTAAACAACTTGTAAATGCACCAAAGACTACCTCCATTCAGGTAAGTAATCAGGTTTACACCTATAATACAACTTTGTTATTACACATTCTGAGTCAAAAAATGCTACAAACTGACAAATAGAAAAAAAAAACATGCGTCTAGGTTAAGGCTAAAATGCGGTATAGGGCTTGGTGAACAAGAGGAAATCCAGGTAATAATTCTTAAAAAAAAGTAACTTCATATGGCTTGGTTAAACTATGCAAAATAAAAAATGCTTAACCTACCAAAACTATATCCTGCATTATTGGGGCCTAAGCTAAGCCGCCCTCAAAAAAAGTCCCTAACTAGTCTAGGCCTATCCAGATCAAAGGACCAGAAAAAAAATGTGGGAAATATAAATAGATAACACCTGTCTATGTTCCTTTGACAACACCACCAAATCCCCAAGTTATCAATAACAGATGGAAAGGACATAGGACCAGCTCAAGGAGATGGATATAGCCTAAAAGCATTTGATAGAAAGAAATGGAATTTTTCAGCCCACTATACCACATTCAAATCTAGACGCATAAACAATATTTAACTCATACATTATCTCATATACCTTGCAATATGAGGAGGCCTTTAATATACGTATCAGAAACGTTCAAACAGACATTACTGTTTACCAATTAATCAGTAGAATCTAAGAAAGCTAATCGAAACGTGTATACATAAATTGCCTTCACTCATCTACTTGGAGACATGGCTATAGAATCTCGAGGGTAATGCTGCTATTTTCTCAACCAGCGGATATGGTAACAAAAGCCTCACTAAATTAAAATAACTTATGTTGACTCATTACACTCTGACCTTCCCTCTTCCAGGTTTCAGTGACGACTGCTATTACTTACTATCGCATACTGGTCGTCATCGGTTTCACTAACCTTCACATTTCGAATGAACTTATGAACTAACTATCTGGTAGGATGAATAATTTAAGTTTTCTTCAAATCAGAAATAACGAATGAACATCGGAATGTGTAGGTTCATGGAAATATTAAAATGTACACAGAATTAGACTAAGTATTAATATGTACAAAGAATTAAACAAAGGTTTACCATACATAAATAAACACTGGGTTAGTGGTGTAACAGAAAACTAATCTTCAATGAAGACAAAAAACTTAATAAGCAACCGGTACACTACAAAATTTAAAATAATTCTGCTGACTATACGAAGAAGGCGTCGCTCTACTACAAGAGCAAGGCAGATATGGAAGCGGTTACAGGTACTAAGTTAAGTGAGAACATAAATAGTTTCACAGTTTTTCCTAAGGGCTTCAGAATATTAAGGGTTGAAAGATCTGAGAGGACTGGTGGAAGGATAGTATTGCTCATAAGTGAAGAATTTCAGGTTGAAGAAATAAACTTTGCTATAGAGAATGAATTCAAGGAAGTTCATGTTGCTTGCATAAGCACTGGGTCAGACAGCATTATAATAACTGCTGTATATAACTCATCAAGGAAGCAACATAGGCTAGAAGTTTATGAGGAAAGTCATATAATTACCATTGAAATCATAAACTCAGTTGTTAACATTGCACAAGAGAGAAAATGTAGGATTTTCAGTATGGGAGATTTTAATCATAGAGAGATATATTGGTTAGCATCTTGACCTGCACAAAAGAGAGTACTCATTCGAAGTAAGATTCTGTTATGTATAACTTTTGTGCTGATTAATTCGTGTGCTTTGCATTGCACTATTGTTTTGTTGTGTTTACTCAGGTAGAACACGCCATGTCGAACATCTAAGTTTGAGTAATAAAACCTCCACTTTTCTCACTATTTTTAATGGCATTCTCCTCACCCATCTTTCTCAAGTATGGAACAAATGGCAACGAGGTACAAAGAACCAATGCAATAGCAAAAGGAACTTCTGGTTTGCAGTATTTAAGTGAATTTTTGCAGTTTTGAGGTAGTCGGTAAATTGGGTAAACTTCTGACTTCCGAGATTTTCGTTCCCGTGGCCGCCCTCCATAGGCTGTTTTGATCAAGTTTTGCAGTTAGCATTGGAGCCTTCATAGATGCCGTATTATAACTATGTTTAAGCCTAATGCTGACGATTTTTCAAGATTGGGAAGCTATAGTGATTATTTTCCAAGGTGTACCCTAGATTGATGATAGCCTATGGTAGGCCAATTGTGTTTACCGGTAACCTTGGTTCCAGTGTTTTGTGTAAGGTAGCTTTGACTGATCATAGCCTACCGTAGGCCTATGGTGCTTAACCCCAGTGCTTTGAGGAGTGGAGTAAAACAAATTGCATATAGGCCTAGCCTAGTACTATGATGTTTAGCTTATGTTGTCAGTGCTATAATATTTAGCCTATTCTGTCTGTGCCATGATTGCATGTTGTGTATTTTGAGATTATTACCAGTTCACCCAGTGACTTAGCCTATAATCATGCCTCAAGAAAATGAAAATAGGGCTAACCGCAGAGTGAACATTGATCATTTTAATCCTTCAAAGATTTCTTTTGAATTGTGGTTAAGTTTGTTGGAAGCAAATTTTTTAAATTTAGAAATAAGAGGCAAATAGTAAAAAAAAAATTACTTCTGGTTTCTATTGGTACTTAAGTTTATGCTATTTTAGGAAACATTTGTGCCCCAGATTTACCACATACTAAGTCGTATGAGGATTTATGCAAATTACTTAAGGCACATTATGATGTAAAGCCTAGTTATCATAGAAGTTTATTGGCTTTTCAACAAGAAGGAAAAAAGGAGGTGAGACATTAAAAGATTTGTATGCAGACCTGAAGTGTCTAGCCAAAGACTGTGATTTTGGTAGCAACTTTGATTCTCGTGTGTGGGATCAGTTGTTTATGGCTCTTGAAAATGAGGTTTATTTTTCAAATCTTGTTGCTGAAAATTTAAATTTGAAGGTTATGTCTTCTATTCAAATAGTTGAGAGAGTTTTGAATTTTGAACAAGCTTATGTTTCTGAAAAGTCTGGTGTTATTCAAAAGGTTAAAACCCCAACCAATGGTTCCATGAGTAAGTCAGTTTCTTGTAAACACTGTGGTTACCCTCATGATAGTGCAAAATGTCGCTTTAAGAATTTAACATGTAATGTATGTGGTAAGAAAGGACATTTAAAACAAGTTTGTTGGAAGGCTTCAAAAGATGTCAAAGGTAATGTGAAGCCAAAGCCAGTAAAAGAAAGTTTTAATAAGGCTTCTGAGAAAAAAACATAAGGTTAAAGTTAAAGCAGTAGACAAGGTAGCATTTTCCAGTGATACTGATGAAGAAAGACTGTTGTCAGTAAAAATTTCAATGCTATTGGTAAAGATGAAGTGAATATTTTGGTTAATGGTAAGTTTGTATCTTTCGAGGTGGATACAGGTGCTGCTGTGAGTACCTTGACTAAAGATTGGGTTCATAATTTGGGATTGTCCATTGTAGATTGTAATAAAATGTTAAATGCTTATGATGATCTTAAAATAAATGTTTTGGGTAAAGTTGGAGTGGATGTTTACTATAATTCTCTTCAAGTGAAACAGACATTTTATATTGTAGGGAATCATAATTCTAAATTATGTGGTAAAGATTTGATGCCAAATATAGGTATTTATGATTCTTCTAAAATTAATAAAGTCAATGGTTCTGTGGTAGAATTGTTGAATGATTATGAAGTTAATCCTAATAAACCCATTTCAGATATTACAGCTCACATTCATGTTAAGAGTGATGTAGTTCCAAAATTCAGAAAACACAGATCAGTTCCATTTCACTATAAACCGTTAGTTGAAGATGCTTTAAATAAACTGATTGTAGATGATATAATTGAGCCTGTTAACCATAGTGAGTGGGCTGCCCCCATTGTTACTGTGTTGAAATCGGATAAGGAGTCTGTACGTATCTGTGGAGATTTTAAAGAATTGAATAAATGTATATCATGTGACCAATATCCATTGCCTAAAACAGATGAGTTGTTAGCATCTTTTGGTAAGGGAAAGATTTTTTCTACTATTGATTTAAAAAATGCATATTTACAGATTTCTGTGAGTGAAGAAAGCCAAAAGTATTTAGTAGTAAATACACATAAAGGTTTGTTTAAGTACAAAAGATTACCTTTTGGTCTTTCTTCTTCACCAGCTATATTTCAGCGATTTATTGCTAACCTGTTGAAAGATGTAGAGGGAGTTGATGCTTATTTAGATGACATTATTGTAAGTGGTGAATCTGAAGAGCAGCATGATCTTAGGTTTATTGAAGTTTTAAAAATTTTGCAAGAGCATAATGTTCAGATTAACAAGAAAAAATGTGCTGTTAAGGTTTCTTCTATAGAATATCTTGGATTTTGTATCTCAGGTGAAGGAATCAAACCTTCCCCTAAGAAGTTCAAAGCTATTCTAGATTCTCCACCCCCTACTTCTGTTGCAGAGTTGCAATCTTTTATTGGAATGTTGACATATTATTGTAAATTCATTAAGAATATTTCTTCCAAGCTGGCCCCCTTGTATGAATTGCTAAAAATGAATAAAGTTTTTCAACTTGAAAACAAAGCTTTTGAAATTGTAAAATCTGATTTATCAAAAGGTCCCCTTTTGGCGAATTATGATGGTAATAGTCCACTAGTTGTTGAAGTGGATGCGTCTCCTATTGGTATAGGATGTGTATTGTTGCAAAAAATTGATGGAAGAGAATTACCAGTTTACTTTGCTAGTAAAAAACTGACATCAGTTGAACAGAACTATGCTCAAATTGACCGAGAAGTGCTTGCCTTAGTTTTTGGGTTGAATCGCTTTAGATATTTTTTACTTGGAAGACAATTTGAAGCAAGGACCGACCATAAACCACTCTTAGGTTTATTTGGCAAAGGGCGTCATATTCCTACTAATGCCAATGCTCGTATTCAGCGTTGGGCACTGTTTCTCTCTCAATATGATTTTGAGCTTACTTACAAAGTGGGTAAAGAAAATGTTGTGGCTGATGCCCTTAGCAGGTTGCCTATTGATGATGATCATAAATCCATGACTCCAAATGAATACATTAAGTTAGTTGAAGCTTTAGATTTTGAAGATATTTCTTTTTAAAAAATCAGAAATTGTACTCAGAAAGATGAGGTTTTGGGTCAACTCATGCATAATATAAGATTTGGTTGGTCTACAAATAATTTGAGATTACATAAATATAGTTCTGTTAAGTCTGATCTTAGTTTATATGACAATGTAATTTTGTACAGAAACAGAATTGTAATACCTACCAGCTTAAGATGTAAAATACTTGAGCACTTACATGGTGGTCATAATGGGATAAATGTTATGAAAGCAGAAGCTAAGAATTGGGTTTGGTGGCCTAAAATTGACCAAGATATTTCTGAAATTACAAAGAATTGTCCAGTTTGTTTTAAAAATTTTCAACCAAACCAAGCTCCTGTGTTGTCATGGTCTACCCCTGATAAGGCATGGTCAAGACTTCACATTGACTATGCTGGACCCATAGATAACAAATATTTTCTTGTAATTGTAGATGCATATTCTAAGTTTCTAGATGTTCAAGTTACTAGTTCAATGACTTCAAGTGTTACCATGGAATTGCTTAGAAAAACATTTTCTAATTTTGGTATTCCAGACATTTTTGTCTCGGATAATGCTCCATATTTTGTGTCCGAGGAGATTAAAGCTTTTTATAAGAAAAATGGTATTCAACATTTAACTCCTGCCCCATACAATCCATCATCTAATGGGTTGGCGGAAAGAGCAGTTCGAACTTTAAAAGAGGGCTTAAATAAATTCAACAGTGGATCATTGAATACTAGAATCTGTAGATTTTTGCACAATTATAGAAAGAGTATGCATAGTGGTATAGGTAAATCACCAGCAGAGTTACTATTTGGAAGATGTTTTAGAACAACTTTAGCATCTGTAAAATGTTCCCCTAACAAAGACAGAGACCTGGAAAAATTGTCAAAGAAAGTTTTCTCTGAAGAGACAAATATGTACAATGTTGGTGATGCAGTTTTTGCTAAGAATTTTGGGAAGGGAGAGACTTGGATTGAAGGTAAAATTATTGAAGTGCTTGGTGTAAGAAATTATTTGGTGCAAGTTCATGATTTTGGTAATATATCATGGAAGAGGCATCATGATCAGCTTATGCCTAGATTTACTGGTACTTGTATTAAGACACCTAGAGAGTCTCCAATGCCCTTAGTTTCTTCGAATGTAAGTAATTATTCCTATGCCTCTAGTTCCACTAATGATGTTGAAGTATCTTCACAAAAGTGTGATGTTTCAGTTCAACCTGATAGTAATTGTATTGAGTCTGAAGACACAGTCTCAGAAACTGAAAGGTGTGGTGTGAATGATAAACAGATTGTATCACCATCTCCAGTCTTACGGAGATCAAAGAGAATTATTAAGCCACCAGAAAAATTAAATTTGTAATGTCTTTTGTTGCCATAATATATTGATATTTCTGTATAATGATTGTTGTATGTTGATATTTTTCTGATCCATTTTTGATAAGTTTTGTATGTTTTTCCTTGGAGGGAGGAATGTTATGTATAACTTTTGTGCTGATTAATTCGTGCGCTTTGCATTGCGCTATTGTTTTGTTGTGTTTACTCAGGTAGAACACGCCATGTCGGACATGTAAGTTTGAGTAATAAAACCTCCACTTTTCTCACGATTTTTAATGGCATTCTCCTCACCCATCTTTCTCAAGTACGGAACAGCTTTCCTAAGAACTAAAGGTCATAGTTTGAAGCTTCATAAGAAAACTTCTTTGCAAGATATAAGGAAGTACTTTTTAAGCGCAAGAGTAATTGATGATTACAATTGGCTAAGAAAGGACAAGTATAATAACTATCACTAAGTACAAAATGGAAGCGACCAGAAGACAAGGAGTTACAAACATGGGGCTCTTTCAAGTGAGCACAATTAGGTAATTACACACAATGGTGATTTCGTCCATATCAAATGGTCAAGTCGACCACAAGCTAGAGACGTTTTGCCCACATTAGATTACAGTTCTAATATTAAGAGGACATGTACAGGAGATGAACACTAGAGCGTATTTCTCAACTTTTTACTTCTTTACTATGCAACTTTTCTTGCAATCACATATAGCATCGTCAGGCTGCTAAGAAAAAATCCAACAAATGCATAACCAAATACCAATGGTGAATCCTTACAAACACATGAAGGAATTTTAAAACCGTCGCTATATCCCCCATCAGCTTCAAGTGAAAGTAAGTCTAATTCCCTCAGTCTGTCCTCATAATTGAGATTTCGCATTTCTCTTACCAGTTTTAGGTCATGTCTTTGAACGTTGGCCAGCTTATTTATGCCCTTTTTCAATTGTGGATTCCAAAAGTGGGCTGCTTATTCAACCTCTGGCCTCACATAAGTTACATAAATATTTCTGAACATTTCCTTGTCCATGTGTCTGAAGGCTACCCTTGCCTTGAATATATTTCAAGACAGTTTACTTCTACACACATATATGTGTTGTTTGCATGACCATTTCGTTTTCATTGTAACTTATATGTATGTCTGTATATATACTGACTGAGTATGCATACCTATTCATTTATATCATATATGCAGGTATATTCGAATGTATAATGTGTAGTTCATTATTTAGGCTAGCTGTAGAAGAAAGATAGAAATCTGAGATGCCTAAGGTTTTAGCATTAACCAGTCATCGACTCAGGATAACGCTTATTACTATACCTGTGAGAACAAGTACTTCCACCCGTTTCCCTGCCCAATGGGAGGGAATCCTAGTTAACCCTAGTACTAAGGACCTCTAAAGAGAAGCGAAGTTTGTGAGATACTTTTCTTTACGATAACACTTAGTTATTCTCGAGAGATGCTGCGAGACACTCATGTTTGTGACGTAGTTTTACATCGTGTGAAATCAGTCATGATTAAAAGTACAAAATCTATAGCTACCATGATTCTTGATGGTGCACATAGTAGTCTCCATGGCAAAATGGTAGCGTCTGCGACTCTGATGCGGCAGGTCGAGGGTTCGCGCCCCGTCACGGACTGAGGTTAGTAAGGGCATACACTCAGGGTAACGATTACATCTGCAAAAACAAGTCCTTCGTAAGAAGGCAACTGTCCTAGCCGTTAGTAGAAAAGGGAGTTCGTGACGTAAAACCGAAGCCATTCTTGATGGTGCACATAAGTTAAATAGCAAATAATTAAGCATTTGTTCCCGTGAAGTCCAATAGAATACTGAAGTCAGACATGTCACTAGCGTCTAAGAATACGCGTTAGAGATACGTGGACTAAGAAGACATTCGAGGTTGATTACGAGTCCATGATTGTCTGCTGTTTGTTGTCGACATCTGGGTTTTCCAGATAGGTAAGTACAGATATGCATATGTTTCTAACAATACACTGGAAAAGAATTATGAGCTCATTTTGGTAGAACACTCGTAGGTAGAATATATTTTAGAAAATTTATATCTGTATGAGGAACTTTTAATCTAAGGTGAGGAGAGTATATTTATTAATTCACATAACAGTTCACAAGCTCTCCTTATAAATATTTGCATGTAGTCAAATGTATGTGATATTAGTTATATTTTTATGGGTAAGACTTGGAGATCATTTGTAGGCCTCTACCAGAGCCATGTCAGGATGTATAAACTTAGTAGGTTATGAGATCGAAGGTTAATAACATACAGGAAATCCTCCACAACCCTTATATTTGCAAAGGAGCACATGCTGCCTTTACTATTCCATTTATATGCATTTCCGGAGACAAATCAGCCAGTATGTATACTCCAAGATCTTGTTTTTCGTATGTTTTAATTGCTTGCTACATATACTTTATAGCAAGAATTATGACATGACTTTTTTTTTTAAGTTTTATTATTACAGTAGGTATTTCTCAAGTTTTATTTGCTCGATGTATATTTTTTACAGTTAGAGTGTTATATTTATATCAGGGTTAATATAGTTATTACTACAGGATTTATGTATGAATAATACCTGTGGACTACCCAACTTTAGTGTGAGTGAACACTATCATGTCGGCAATCAGACTCAAAGTTTGGATGACACGACCTGTGAGCGAACTGGCATGTGATCGAAATGCCTGTAAACTGCTCAGAAGAGATTTTCAGTTGCATACAAGCCAGGAGTGTCTTGAATATATTTCAAGACCGTTTATTTCTACATGCATATGTAAATTTGTTGGCATGACTGTTTACTTCTATATTATAACTCTTATATACATCAATATATATATATATATATATATATATATATATATATATATATATATATATATATATATATATATATATATATATATATATATATATATATATATATATATATATATATATATATATATATATATATATATATATATATATATATATATATATATATATATATATATATATATATATATATATATATATATATATATATATATATATATATATATATATATATATATATATATATATATATATATATATATATATATATATATATATATATATATATATATATATATATATATATATTCATTTATATCAAGCATGTATGAATATACATATATAGTGTGTATAGTGTACTTAAATTTCATTATTTATACTATGTGTAGAAGAGAGAGAAATCAGAGTCTAACAGGTTTTAGCCATTAATCTGTCACCTCCTCGCATTAATGCTTATCACATTGCCTGTGCGAACAAAGAACCATTATATGTAACAGTGTTTCCACCCTTTTTTCTCCTAATGAGTGAGAACACTAGTTAGATTCGAGTACCAGAGACCCCTACAAAAGATGGGAGTTTTGTGAGACACTTTCGTTACAAATTATCCTCAGTTGTTCTTGTGAGATGCTATGAGACACTTAAGTTTATGACCTGCATTTATATTTGTGAGAAGTCTGTTGTTGTTAAAACTTGCGAAATACAATTGCTACCATGATCCTTGATGGTGCATATATGTTCAATAATGAGTAATTAAAGTTGTTCTTGTGAGATGCATCACATTTGAAAAACATGTAAATCTATGTTTCTAACAATACTCTTCTACATGTGTAATGAATAATGAGCTCATTTTGGTAGAGTACTCTTAGGTAGAATGTATGTTAGAAAATTATTTTTCTGTATGAGGAATATTTATACTAAGGTGAGGAGAGTTTATTTATTAATTCACATATCAACACTTCAGGAGTCTCCTTATAAATATTTTTATGTATGCTAATGCATGTGATATTAGCTATATTTTTATTGGAAGAGGATTTCATTTCGAGATCTATTGAATGCCTTTACCAAAGCAGTGTCAGGATTTCCAAACTTAGGGAGTTATGAGATCGAAAGTAATAACATATAGTAAATCCTCCACAAGGTAATTATTACAAAAGCGTTCTCAGATGCAGTAAAAAGAAATACGGCAGTAATGGAGGGAGGGAAAGAGGTGGCGCTGGAAAGTGTAGGTATAGTTGATATTAGCAGAAGAAATACAAGAGTGCATGATTGAGAGAGCAATCCCTTTGATCAAATGAGTACTTGATATTGAAAAGCCTGTGACAATCTCAGGCACATGGGAATCTCAAGAGTCAACATGGCAAGGAAGCTATAAATGTAATAAGGTTAGGGTATTAAAAGTGATAAAGAAGCTTGGAGTATTAAGTAATCCAAATCATATTGTAAGCATTCATCAACATGGTGAATATGTTGTGGATGGAAACAAAGAATAATTGATTATTAAGAAATACTGACGAGGACAAGAAAATCTAAAATACTGTCATTCAACCTTGTAAAACACAGAAAGAACTGGGAAAATATAAAAACTCGTAACAGAAGGTAAAATGAGCAAAGAAAGAACAAAGAGAAGAGAATTGTTAGTTTCAGGATTCATCCAAACTAAGGGGCAATAAGTAACGCGTTAGAATACTAAAGAATGTACTTATTTAGGTAACTGTACACATCCATCCATCTCATTTTAGGTCTCCCTCTTGGCATAACTCCAACCACCTCTGTACTCTACACACTCTTTGCTATACGTTCATCACTCATCCTCTCCAGGTGTCCAAACCAACTCAGTACTCCCTGATCTAAGCTATCTGGCAGTTTGCTTTTAACATGCATTCTCTGCCAGATCTCCTCATTTCTTATTCTATCTATTCTAGATACACCAATCATTCTTAAGCCTGCATCTCCATTACACTCAAATTGTTCTTTTCATCCTCTCTTGTATTCCAAGTCTCTGCTCCATACAATACAGTTGGCAAAATCACAAATTCATATATCCCTCTCTTTGCATTCATGAAAACTTCCTTTGCAGATGAAGTAATGCAAAATGTGGCAGTAAAAGAGGCAGTAAGGGAGGTGCCACTGAAATATGTGAAAACGGATGACTACAAAGAAACAGTAATAGAAAAGATGAAAGATATTGTGATTGAAGGGGCTAATTCACTGATCAATGTGGCCCTTAACAAAGAGAAGTCAGTGGTTATCTCAGGCATAAGTAAATCCCAGGAGTCAACATGGCAGGGGAAACCTGAACAAAATAAAGCTAGGGTTTTAGACCTGATAAGGAAGCTTGGAGCAGTATGTGGTCCAGAAAACATTGTAAACCTTCACCGAATTGGTAAATATTCTAGGGAGGAGGCAAGCTGAGGGAATCAAACTTACCATTACTTGAAGTTAGAAGAATGAGGGGCATATGGTGAGTTTTTTAATTCCTTCATGGTTTTGACAGAGTGGCTAGGGATTGATATTTTGATATGGTTGGCTCTAGAGCTTGAGGTCATAGTTTGATGCTTCGTAAGAAAACTTCTTTGCAGGATGTAGGGAAATACCTTTTTAGTGTAAGAGTAGTCGATGGTTAGAATTCGCTACGCAAGGAGGTAATTAATGTTAACTCAATTCACTGTTTTAAGGACAAATATGGTAAGTATCACTAAGTACAGGAGATAGGGAGTTAAGAGCATATGGCTCTTTCCCATAAGCACAATTAGGTAATTACCTACTTCTCATTACACTTTCATCCCACCTAGACATCTACTCACTTCCTTCATTCTATGACTTACCTCAACATCCTCTTGCCCACTTCTTGATATGTGCGACCCCAGATACTTGAAACTCTCAACTTCTTCAAGCAACTCCCCCAATTCACTTCTGCATTCTATCTGCCAACATTAACACTCCTCATGCTTCTCATGACTTTAATTTTACCAATATTCACCTGCAACTTCCTTCTTTCACATACCTTCACAAAGTCAGTCACCAAATAATTCAGTTCATTCTCGGAATTAGGCACCATTGCTGTGTCAACCGCGAATAGCAATTTATTAAATTTGCATAACCTTCCATACTCATCCACTAATTCCAAGCCTCTATCTAAAATTCTTTCATTTACTTCCCTTACCACTCCATCCATATACACATTAAACACCACTGCAATTCTACACAACCTTGACAAAACCATACATATAACCAATTACACATACCATTCCCGACTCTCACACATGCTCTACTATTCAAGTAAAATCTCTTAACAACATTCTTCAACAAACTTCCACTTATTCCATAGTCGCAACACAATCCACAACACCTCTCTCTCAACCCTGACATACGCTTTCTCTTAAGTCAACAAAAGCCCCAGAAAATGTCCCTACCTTTCTCTAAGAACTTCTCACACACACCTGTCTCACCACAATCACCTGATCCACACATCTTTTTCCTCCTGAACCCACACTGTTCTACCCCAATCAATCTCTCAGTACCTTTCCTAATTCTCTCATTTAACACTCTTCCATACACCTTACCAACTACTCTCAAAAACTGATTCTTCTAAAGCTACTACAGTCATACTTATCTCCTTTCAGTTTATAAATGCACTCCTCCAATCAAATGGAGCCTTCCCTTTCCTAACATACATTCAACAACCTAATTAGCCATTCTACTAATGCCTCTCCACATTTTGACAAGCATTCTACATGACACCCATCTATTTTTGGTGCTTTACCTGCTTTCATTGCTCTCAATGCCAAAGGTACTTTCTATTTTGTTATATCTCTATCGTTCTCATTAGCCTACAAGGGCTTTACATTATTCATGACTTGATGCTGGAATCTGAGGAGATTTCTTGATGCTGGATGAACAAGGTGTCTATCTTCAAAAATCAGGAGGGATACAGCTCTCAACTAAAGTTCTGTTTCACTGACCTGAATAGTTGGTAAAGATAAGGTAAACTACTGAAAATGCATTTTTCTTCATTCGGAGTCATTCAACATTTTGCTAGTGAGAAAAATGGTTACAGCAAAGGCAGGTCTGCTTTAAAACAACTAACTCGAATTTTATGATGAGGTAATCCTAATCTTATAAGGAAAAGAGGAATGCAGAAGGGATCTGAGACAGACCAACATGGGAGACTCATTACCAAGCAGAAAGAAATGACAAGAATGGGTGGAAATGTTTTGGTGGAAAAAAAAAACTTATTTAGAAAAAAGGGAGTAAAGAATCAGAGTAAAATATGTAGTGTCTGACTGGATACCAGTTAGCTGTGAAGTTCCACAGACATATGTTTAGTAAATGATCTGAAGGAGTTTGTAAATGCATCTTTAAATATATTGCGGATGATGCAAAGATTGTGAAGAAAGTAAAGGATGAAAATAGTGGTTGCAAACTTCAGATAAGTCTAATTAGTTTGTTTGATTGGTCAGAGAATGCACAAGATTGCAAGTAGGCCCAGGTTAGGGTACTCTAAAGCAGGAGAAGAACTACAAGGATCTGTGAAAGAATGAAATTTAAGGGTACATGTAAAGACTAATTTGTTTCAGGAAATGCATATAAATGGTTTAATTCCCTGGCATACACCTTATTCAGCTTCACAAATTTGTATGCATCATTAAAAGAAAGAAAACAGTTAGACTGAGATGATGCAGAGTAAAATACATATCAGCAGTATTTATGCTTCACCATACTGGGGGTCAAGTCAGAAAGAGAATCTAGAGACATGATGAGAGAGGATATCAGGGAAGGAAAATATTTAATAGATCTACAGAGACCAAATCTAAAGCTAAAGCATCCCTTCATTGCATAGACTTCATATATCTATATACAAAGCTCCAATATCCCTTGCAACAGAGGTGACTGTAACAATGCACATCCCTCTTCGCCAAACCACTCACTCTCTTCTCACAAATATGCTACCAATCTCCTACATTCATTCATTCCACAACCATACACATTCAGAAGCCCAATTCTTAGAGTTATGATGGGAGTTTTCTTACCAGAACCCTGTCTTAGAATTAGCTATTGAAGGCACAGGATGCCTAACTCTTCACAGGGATAGAACCCATCCAGTACCATAAAAGAAAGAAAGAGAAGCAATGAACTACTGAAGGCAAAGGATGTCTACCTCTTCACAGGGAAAGAACCCACCCAGTGCCATAAAAGAAAGAGACGAAAATGTTGAGTAAAACTGAAGGAAAGAATGACCTATGGAAGGCCGAGGACGTTCAACTCCTCATCTGACTAGAACCTACCCATCACTATATAATGTACTCATATACACTATAATATTCATATTTATTAATTTCAGTGGAGAAGTTATTTCGTATTAAAAGATCAGTAAAAAAAAAAAATGTAGAATAAACAGCATATCATAGCTGAAATATAGTAATGATGCTATTCCACAGAAATGCAAGCTAGATAGGATAGGTTTCTTTCATAAAAGACTTGAATACACAGAAACGACTATTGTTTTTTATATCTTTAATTGTAAATATATGAAGATATAATAGGTCTTAGAGGTTATTAAAAAAGTTACACATACAGTATTTCAATATTGTCTAAGTCCTAACATGCATATACTGTCTCATACAATATCCCACTTTCCAATAAATTTACACCAAACTGCTTTGTAGAGAAATTGAAATTTTGCAACTAAAGGGCTAAGTGAATCATAGGTATGACTGACAAAAAGTTATTACCTAATAAAATTTACAAGAGTAAAGACCATGGCAATGTTTAACACAAATTCACAAGAAAGTAATTTCATGTGCTTAAATTCAATGGCTATACGATAGCAAATGAGAGTGTATAATCTGATAATACAGAATTTAAATATGTTTATCAGATAAAACAAAGATTAATCCACACTTAGAAAGGCATAAAAAAAAATGTTCAAAATTTTCACCCTCCACAATGCCTTGTAAGAAGATTTTGATGAAAAGCTCCTGATGAGGCCCAGTGAAGGGTGAACATTTTTAGCATTTACGGTGTCTTTATGCTTTTCTAAGTGTGGATTAATTTTTGTATTAATGTCCTCGAGTCCTGAAAACTACATATTAAATAAGATATACATGGGAGCTTGAAAAAGATCATTACTCCATCAATAAACAAAGCACTTTAGTTAATCTACCTCTAATCCAATTAAAGGGTTAAAGGGTTTTCATCAGATGGGAATGAAAGCATGCAAACCTCATTATTAATAACAAATGTCATATAATGTAGAAGTGTTCCGTCATAAAATAGTGAAGAGGTATCTAAAATGAAAATAATATACTTAGAATACCTAACATCAAGGTAAGCTTAGAAAAGTGACATCTTAAAATTTATTCTATATGCTTCTTCACTTTAATATCTAAACTACATATATCTGTAGACTCTGTAATATTAACTCTAAACACTAACAACTGGTACAAAAAAATCTAATTCTACCCTTCAAGTCCTGCATTGCTAACAAATATCCCTATGTTTCCCTTATGGTATGACAGTGATATATAAAGAGAAAAGAATAAAATTACAAGTGTTGCATTTTCAAGAAGCAAGTGAAGCATGTATTTTATTTTGATTCACAGTCGTAATTAACGGGAAAAACAATAATTACATTATCATCCAAAAAATTCCATCTTCAATCAGCACACAGCACCACAGCCTCTGCTCTTATTTACCAAGGTTTGGATGATCATCTGAATAGTTTCGATGTCTAAAATATACTGTACTGCCACTCTGCACTACATTAAATGATCATTTCATATATTCTATAAATTCTACAACCTTTGAAGAAATTTCCTACAGATCAGTATGCATGAGCCTTCACAAACCATACTGCTAACTATAGTAGTATCTAACAGCATTCCACTCATCAAATTTTAGAAGTCTGGAAAAATTACTAAAATGCCTATCACAACAGAATCTATTTGTTCTTTGAAAATTTTACATGCAATGTAAAATTGCTACTTGAATTTAAAAGTGAATTACATCAAGGATATTTGTGCTTACTAAAAGAAACTAAACTGAGAAAGTATTACTTCAGTTCCAATGCACTTTGGTATTACCTTGGAGAAAAACACTCACTGAAAGACTCATTTATGCTCAGCTACAACTGGCCATCAACAGTGTGTGCAGCGCTAAAAACTGTAATAACATTTCCCCAGAAACTTTCCTAATATTCCTAATGTAAAAAAATATCTATTTACAGAATCACTTACTAACAGTAAATAGTTAAACAGGTTTGCTTCCCAATAATATCATAAAAACCTTTATAACAAATAGTTTACTTACTAACAAAATAGCTATGCAAGGTCTACAAATATATATCCAATATCAGTGCTATGGCGATGAGCATCTGTATTCATCTGGTTTAGCTCTCACTTCATATCACTTAATCGTCTTCAGTGCCAGCAGCCTGACAATAACGAAAAATCTAAAATAATTTCCTCACAGGAATTTTATCAAAATGCACATTAAAGGCATATAGATATCACTAAGAAACTATTTCTGAATTAATACCATGGGTAATTGCTAATATAATTACATTACTCATCATAGAGATAACTAAATATCAAAATGGAAATAAAATAAAATGCATATTAGGCTGTGACAAATACTGTCCATTCATTCACAAGTGATTTAACGGTTATATCTATGATCTGGCTGTGATAATGACGACTGATAGTAGATATTTTTATGTACGTCATCATCAATCACGAGAGGGAGATATATATCTTTAAGTAAAAAAGAATCATGGAATGAAATAATCTGGAATAAAAGCAAGACATATAGTTCTGAAATTCAGAATAGAGATATCTATGGGAACATCTGTTCTAAATTATCATCATTATCAAGAGCAAAGCATCAACTCCAGCTGAAATAAGTTAAAGTCTATAAACCAGATGGCTCCAGCAGGGGAAGCTACTTCGTAAGGAAAAGAAAAAGAGTAGATAAAAAAAATACATTAAATGGTACAACTCAGTACTGCAATATGGGCAAACACTCAATGAGAATATCATTACAACAGAGCACTTAAAACTATGTACAGTATTTAAAATATAAATAACATAGCATGTACAAAAAGCTTACAAAGACTGATTGATCGAGAACAAGTGGTAACTGTCACACATTCCATCTTGGTGCCATAATATAACAAAAAAGTGTTTTCCTACAAAGAATTCCTATAAATAATCAACTTACTTGATAATATCTTTGCAATATAAGATAACTAAATTCATGCTTTATGTCTGTTGTAGTCGCACTGACCCCATGGAAACTCCAACCTATGTTTCACCCAAGCTTGAAAGCCATTCTGAAGAGAGGGATAGCTTTTATGAGCTATTCTCATATTTCATCTCTAATAAACTTGATAAGGAAATGTACCAAGAATAACCCAGATAATAATACAAAAACTATTAAAGCCCCCACAATAACAAGATTTACAGCTGAAAGTCAATATTACTAGTTTTTAATACTATCATGTACTCTAAACACTGTGTACCTGATTTACACACCTTTGTTGCTATCCCTGTCATATATAAGAATAAATTAATAACGTCTTCTGACCTTAGCAATTTCCTTGATGATGAGAACAGAAGCAACTCCAAGGCCAAACATAAAAAGGTATGGAACATATTTTAGTCCTGGGATTGATTGCTCTCGCAACATTTTTGACAAAAACTTAATCTTGCTCTCACTGTAAGGAGGGTAACGTTTCCTGAAAGAACAATAAAAATTATTTTAGATTCTTAATATAACTGATAGATAAGTCAAATAAGGCTGATTACATTTGACAAAAGGAATACATTTGGTATTTTGTGAAGATTACGAATTGCTATAATGTATTATTAAACATACTACTATGGTAGATGTATCAGTAACACTGGAATATGCAAAAGTCCTTGCTCCACTGCACTTTCAGTCTTCTGTTTTCATTATGAACATTCAGTATTCCCCATGATGCTCAGTTTTAAGTTAAAAATGTATTCTAACACAAACTGTTTTCCATATGGCCAAAAACTTTTAAAAAATTCCTTTCAAAATGTCAGCATATATTTATAAGACTTAAACTTAATATCTTAACAAGACAGCAATAGAAATTAAAAATTATGTGGAGAATAAAATACTTAAAAAGCAAGGGTCATTATTTTAACACAGCCACATAAAACAATTCTAAAACCAGGATTTAACCAAAATCCAGTACAAAACTCTGTACATTACACTACATCAGCAAGACAGAGATGCTAATGATAATACTTACTTGCCAATAGCATCAGCAATTTTATTGTAATTGCGAATCAAGCAAGATTTCCTGTGAGTGAAAGAGTCGTAGGAGGCTTTTCCATGATAGGCCCCCATACCACTGTTGCCAACACCACCAAATGGTAGATCATGGACTGTTTTGAGAAAGTGATGCACAATGACACATAAATCAATAAAGTAATATAATCATAATATAGCTTTACTAGCTATTAGAAAAGAAGGGCTGATGAATTCCTTAGGTATACAGTATTCTCAAATATAGCAAAGAATTATTAAAACGTACAAACTTCTTAAAGAAAGTTATTATAACAAAAACTTAAGTTGGATTTTCATGAAAAAAATACTTGTCATGTGTATTTACTTCAAGATTATCATATTTGATATGTAAGTAATCAAGAGAAATATAATCTTATTGAAACGAATATATCTACAAAAATTCCATAATATTTTAGTTATACACATATATATCATAGCTGATATCATTATAATGTTAGTTCAGAATAAAAGAGTAAAATAAAAAAATTTACAACTTGATAAAAATACAAAATTTATATATTCAAAGTCAAGTTATTCGAGAAATTATTACTAAAGGTACAAATAAAGACATTAAAAAGTATATTCTTATATTACCCAAGTAAAAAATAAAATTCTTACAGCTAATAATAAATACTTTATCTACATTTATTTTGCAATATCAACACAGAAGAAATACTATCCTTCATGTTATATGTGTTTTACAAGGCAACTAAAAGATAATTAAGAGAAAGAGCTATCAAAAACTTTTTCCCTGATTTAATTTTCTTCTCCTCATACATTTCCTTGTTACACCTCAGGGCATCACTGATCCCTCTCTCCACCTTATTGTACCTAGCAACGTTTGAGTTCTGAGCCTCAAAGTTTACCAACAATTCCTCCGCCAAGGCAAACGATTCTTCTAATTCCTTGGTTGTAAATCTCTTTGTCTCTGGGCTTGGTAGTTCTTCCTCTTCTTTAAGCATTTGCTTTTCCAGCTGAATGAGGTCCTCAGTAGATAACTCCTCACCATGAAATTCCAGGAGCTCTTTTACATCATCAACCTCCACCTCCAACTCGAGCCCTTAATCATGACAACTATGTTCTTGGTTACAGCCTCAACTGTCTCCTCAAAGCCTCGGAAGTCATTCTGAAAACAGGGGCATGCTTCTCTCCATACCCCATTCAAGTTCGTTTGCATCACTTCCTCCCAAGCATCACCAATATTCTTAACAGCATAAAGTATATTATACAACTTCCAGAAGTCCTTGAGAGTCAGGTTCTTGTTCTTCTCCGTTGTCCAGAGAGCTATAGTGATTGTTCTTTGGAGGTAGTAGGCCTTGAAAGAGACAATGACCCCCTGATCCATGAGCTGTAACAAGGAAGTGGTATTAGGTAGAAGGTAAACCACCTTTAAATTAGGATGAAAGTCATCCAAATGGGCAGGGTGACCAGGGGCACTGTCCAAGATTAGCAACATCTTAGAGGGCAGACCCTTGGATGTACAGTACCTCTTCGCTTCAGGTACAAAACAGTTGCTGCACCAGTCCTCAAATATTTGAAGGGTTATGGAAGCCTTCTTATTTGACTTCCAGATGACTGGCAGTTGACCCTTCCAAATACCCCTGAATGCCCTTGGGTTTTCTGCCAAATAAACCAACAAGGGCTTCAGCAGCATTAGCCCCCAAAAGCAAAGTCAGTCTCTCCTTGCTGACTCTATGGGCGGGTGCTGTCTTCTCCTCCTAGGCGATATTAGTATGACTAGGCATACGCTTATAAAATAAGCCAGTCTCATCCACGTTGATACCTGTTCGGCACAATAACCCCCTCCCTTATTCTTCTTCTTCCCGTCTGCATCTTTTCCCACTTTTATGTGGAGTCGATGTTTCTGGCCAGTTTTCTCCATTTGTTTCTGTCCCATACCTCATCACCCAACAAGCCTTTAGACATCAGGTCGTCATTGATGCAATCCATCCACCTATGCTTTGGTCTCCCTCTCCTTCTCCTACCTTGTATATCCATTTCCATCACCCTCCTCCCAACATACTGTTCATCCCTCCTAACGACATGACCACACCATCTTAGTCTACTTTCTTGTATCTTATCTGATATTTCTCTAACTTTTGAGGTACCTCTAATTACCTCGTTTCTGATCTTATCGCTTCTTGTCACCCACACATTCATCTCAACATCCTCATCTCTGCCACATCCAATTTTTTCTCTTGTGTCTTCTTTATTGCCCATGTCTCTGCTCCATACATCATCGCAGGTCTCACAACTGTCTTATGCACGTTACCCCTCAACTTAATCCCTATTCTCCTGTTGCACAGCACCCCAGACACTTTCTCCCAGTTCTTCCATCCCGCTTGTATTCTGTGGGTTATTTCTGACTCTAGGTCACCATCCTCTGCTACTGTTGATCCCAAATACTTGAACTTTACAACTCTTTTCAACACCTTCCCCTACAAACTGACCTCCCCATCCTCATCATTTCTCAACCTCAAGTACTCAGTCTTCTTCCTGCTGATTTTCAGTCCTCTATCCTCCATCACTCTTCTCCACTCCTCAAGCTTCTCCTCCACTACCTCTTGTCTGTTGCTACACAGTAAAATCTCATCTGCAAAGAGCATACACCATGGAGACTGATCTCTAATACCCTGGGTTACTACATCCAAGACCAGATCAAATAGATCTGGACTCAAAGCAGACCCTTGATGCAGACCAAAATGCATCCTTCACCTCCGCTGTACAACCAATTTGTGGGGCATAGGACACATACCACATTGATTACCGTTTCTCCCAGTCCCAGTTTTAAACTCATAATTCTGTCACTCTTTCTATTCACACAAAGTAAGCTTCCCTTCAGGTCTTTGGATAGTATTATTCCTACACCATTCCTCCCTTCCTCATCTGCTCCACTATAGAACAATTTGCAACCCTCACCCAGTTCCCTCGCCTTATTTCCTTTCCACCTGGACTCCTGCACACACAGTACTCCAATTCTCCTCCTCTCCATCAGGTCCACCAATTCTCGCCCCTTCCCAGTCATCGTCCCCACATTAAGAGTGCCCACCCGCAGCACCACCTCTGACACTCTCCCTCGAGCTTGCCTCTTTAACCCAGTCTGCCCATGACTGGGTAGCCCTTGCTGTCTTTCCAGAGGGGTCAGACGAAGCCCCAACGCGTCGCCTAAAGGGAACACCCTAGTATGGTGACTATTCTCCTTATCTGTACTGGCCATATTTTGATTTTGGCAAAATTTTTATGGCTGGATGCCCTTCCTGCCACCAACCCTCCCCATCTACCCGGGTTTGGGACCGGCACCAAGTTGAGGCTGGCTTGCCCCCCTCAGTGGCTGGGTTAACCCCTTCCCTTCATATCTCGGCTAAAGCATTGGAAAACATTTATGCTGCTTCCTCATCACCACTAGCAGCTTCCCCTTGTACTCTTATATTATGCAAATTAGCACAAGCCTTAAAACGATTAAGCTGCCCTTTACTAGCAACAAACTCCTCACCTGCACTGCCTTCCCCCTTTTCTTTTTTCAAATCTTCTAATAATATCTTAACCTTTTCCTCTATTAAAATAAGGCCTATCGGTTTACGTAGTCGATTTTGGTCTCTTCATTTCAATCATAAGGCGACTATGCTGCCTCATGATCACAGTGGACATTATAGGAGTCAAACCTTTCATGATATATACGAATACAATTGTGTATTCGTGTGCATTTCAAATAAAATCATATTTACAGCTATGTGTTTGTTTTTTCAAAATTGAATATAATCCTTCAAAATAACCAATTATATAAACAAATAAATAAACAAAGCCATTAACTTGACAAATATGAATACAGCAGCTCTGCTGGCTGTGCATTCGTCTGCCGCACTCACAAACTGCTTTGGAAGTGGTTTGAATTTACCACACCAGCTAGGTAGGTCAAAAATACAAATAAGCACATTACATATGTGAAACATAGTGGCATTCAGTTAGAATGAGTTCATTCCTAAGTATAGCAGATATAAGCTATAAGGTTGAATTCCTTTTAACCTTCTGTGGTGTAGTGGTAGCGCCTTGACTTAGTAATCATAAGTCCTAGGTTCGAGTCCCGGTCGGGGTAAAAAATGATTCATGTTTTCACATATGTAATGTGCTTATTTGTATTTCATGGCCCGAATGAGATTGGGAATTGAATTAAATGCTAAATTGAAGCCACGAGTGAGGTTGGGGAATTTGTAATATGAACATAGTGGCATTCAGTTAGAATGCGTTCATTCCTAAGTATAGCAGATATAAGCTATAAGGTTGAATTCCTTTTAACCTTCTGTGGTGTAGTGGTAGCGCCTTGACTTAGTAATCATAAGTCCTAGGTTCGAGTCCCGGTCGGGGTAAAAAATGATTCATGTTTTCACATATGTAATGTGCTTATTTGTATTTCATGGCCCGAATGAGATTGGGAATTGAATTAAATGCTAAAATGAAGCCACGAGTGAGGTTGGGGAATTTGTAATATGAACATAGTGGCATTCAGTTAGAATGCGTTCATTCCTAAGTATAGCAAATATAAGCTATAAGGTTGAATTCCTTTTAACCTTCTGTGGTGTAGTGGTAGCGCCTTGACTTAGTAATCATAAGTCCTAGGTTCGAGTCCCGGTCGGGGTAAAAAATGATTCATGTTTTCACATATGTGATGTGCTTATTTGTATTTCATGGCCCGAATGAGATTGGGAATTGAATTAAATGCTAAAATGAAGCCACGAGTGAGGTTGGGGAATTTGTAATATAAACATAGTGGCATTCAGTTAGAATGCGTTCATTCCTAAGTATAGCAGATATAAGCTATAAGGTTGAATTCCTTTTAACCTTCTGGGGTGTAGTGGTAGCGCCTTGACTTAGTAATCATAAGTCCTAGGTTCGAGTCCCGGTCGGGGTAAAAAATGATTCATGTTTTCACATATGTAATGTGCTTATTTGTATTTCATGGCCCGAATGAGATTGGGAATTGAATTAAATGCTAAAATGAAGCCACGAGTGAGGTTGGGGAATTTGTAATATGAACATAGTGGCATTCAGTTAGAATGCGTTCATTCCTAAGTATAGCAGATATAAGCTATAAGGTTGAATTCCTTTTAACCTTCTGTGGTGTAGTGGTAGCGCCTTGACTTAGTAATCATAAGTCCTAGGTTCGAGTCCCGGTCGGGGTAAAAAATGATTCATGTTTTCACATATGTAATGTGCTTATTTGTATTTCATGGCCCGAATGAGATTGGGAATTGAATTAAATGCTAAAATGAAGCCACGAGTGAGGTTGGGGAATTTGTAATATGAACATAGTGGCATTCAGTTAGAATGCGTTCATTCCTAAGTATAGCAGATATAAGCTATAAGGTTGAATTCCTTTTAACCTTCTGTGGTGTAGTGGTAGCGCCTTGACTTAGTAATCATATGTCCTAGGTTCGAGTCCCGGTCGGGGTAAAAAATGATTCATGTTTTCACATATGTAATGTGCTTATTTGTATATATATATATATATATATATATATATATATATATATATATATATATATATATATATATATATATATATATATATATATATATATATATATATATATGTGTGTGTGTGTGATTACCTAATTGTGATTACCTAATTGTGTTTACGGGAAAGAGCCCAAAGCTCGTATCTTCCCGTCTCCTGATCGGTTCCATTTTTAGACTTAGTGATACTTATCATACCTGTCCTTAAAACTATGGATTGAGGTAGCATTAACTACCTCCTCGCTTAGCGAATTCCAATTATCAACTACTCTTACACTGAAAAAGTATTTCCTTACATCCTGCAAACAAGTTTTCTTCCGAAGCTTCAAACTATGACCTCTAGTTCTAGAGCCAGCCATATCGAAATATCGATCCCTATCCACTCTATCATAACCATGAAGGAATTTAAAGACTGTCACCATATCCCCCCTTACTCTTCTAGCTTCGAGTGATGGCAAGTCTAATTCCCTCAGCCTCTCATCATAACCGAGATTGCGTATTTCTGGCACCAGTTTCGTGGCATGTCTTTGAACTTTTTCAAGCTTAGCTATGTGCTTTTTCAAGTGCGGATTCCAAAAGGGGGCTGCATATTCGAGTTTTGGCCTCACATAGGTTACATAAATATTTCTGAACATTTCCTTGTCCATGTGCCTGAAGGCTACCCTTACATTTGATAAGAATGCATATGCTGCCCTTACTATGCCATTTATATGTATTTCTGGAGACAAATCTGCCAGTATGTTTACTCCTAGATCTCTCTCATTTTCTGTCTCTTGAAGTTGTACTCCAGCCACCGAGTAGTCAAGCTTGGGCCTTCTTGCACTTGCACCCATTCTCATTACCTTACATTTTGAGGTATTGAATTTCATTAGCCACTTTTCTGACCACTCATGCAGATTATTTAGATCCTCCTGAAGTTCTCTACCATTGTTCTCGTTTTTTACTTTCTTCACAATCTTTGCATCATCTGCAAACATATTCATGAATGAATTTACAGACTCTGGTAGGTCATTTACATATACAAGGAACAAAAGTGGCCCTAAAACTGAACCCTGTGGGACTCCACTACTAACTCTTCTCCATTCAGACACTGAGTGTCTTACTCTAACCCTCTGTTCCCTTCCTTCTAAGTAAGTTTTTATCCATTCCAAGACATTTCCACCTATTCTAGCCATTGATTGCAGCTTCTTAATAAGTCTCCCATGTGGAACAGTGTCAAACGCTTTCTGAAAGTCTAGGAATATGCAATCTGCCCAGCCCTCTCTTTCCTGTAAGATTTGGCTTACCTCATCATAAAATTCTAATAAGTTTGTTACTGTTGATCTTCCTTCTCTGAAGCCATGTTGCCTCACTGACAAAAAGTTGAAGGATTCCAAGTGAAGAGAGATATGTTTCCTTAGTAGTTTCTCCATAAGTTTGCAAACTATGCTGGTCAAGGAAACTGGTCTATAGTTCAGAGCCGTATCCCTCCTTCCCTTTTTGAAGATAGGTATCACATTTGCTTGTTTCCAGCATCTTGGAATCTCCCCCGACTCCAATGACTCCTTAAATATGATACTTAGTGCCACTGATATTGTGTTTGCGCATTTTTTAAGCACATGAGGGGATATGTCATCAGGACCTGTAGCTTTATGAACATCTAAATCCATCAGCGCTTTGCATACCTCTGTGGCTGTAAGGTTGATGTTCTCTAATACCGGCCCTTGAGCTTCTATCACTGCAATCTGAGGGGGTGGGGTATTTTCTACTGTAAATACTGACTGAAACTCCTTGTTCAATTCTTTGCAGATCTCTTCGTCCGTCTCAGTGATGCTTCCATCCGCTCTCTTTAGCCTTAAAACCTGTTCTTTTACCTTCAGTTTTCCTCTGATAAAGCTGTGGAAAAGCTTGGGATTTTCTTTAGCCTTCCTGGTGATGTCCCTCTCATAATCTTTCTCTGCCTCTCTCCTTTTACTTAGGTAGTCATTTCTTGCTCTTTTGTAGGTTTGCCAGGCATTTATGTTTTTTCTCCTCCTATACCTTTTCCAGCATTTGTCTCTCCACTCCTTAGCTCTTTTACACCCATTATCGAACCATTTCTCTCTGGCATGAATTACACCTACTTTGGTGACAGGTATGCAGCAATCTATTATCTTCCCATATTTCTCACAAAAGATGTCATACATTTCTTGTACAGATTTGTTGTAAAATAAGGTTCTCCAGTCAATAACTGCAAAAAGCTCATTCATTTTGATGTAATCTCCTTTTGGATAGTTGCTCCTCATGTCCTCAGTGCCTCTACTCTCAGGAAGAATATCTTCAATGATATACTCCATCAACAACACACAGTGGTCACTCTTTCCAATTGGTGGTTCATACTCAATATTTTCAATATCCAACACATTATCTGTGAACACCAGATCAAGTAGTGATGGCTCATCCCCACCCCTGGCTCTTGTTGGTTCCATTACATGTTGGTGTAGGAAATTCCCTTGTACGCAATCTAGGAATCTTGCCCCAAAGGAGTCCTCACCACTGTGTGGGTCAAGATTTATCCAATCTATCTCTTTATGATTAAAGTCTCCCATAATCAAAATCCTACATTTTTTCTCCCGCGCCATGTTAACAACTGAGTTTATGACTTCAATCGTACCTATATGACTTTCCTCATAAATTTCAAGCCTATTTTGGTTCCTGTGTGTGTGTGTGTGTGTGTGTAAAAGTGTAACCGTAACCTTAAGCCTATTCTTTAGCAACAGAGTTGATAAAGCAAACCTTTAGGGTTGGTTCAATAAATGCGATCACAGAAAAGCTCCTATTTGCAATCCGTCTCGGTATTCAATCTAAGAATCACTACTTTTATGGATAAAACGCGCCCATTAAAATGTTTTCACTCAAGAAAATATAACTGATCATTTTGGTTCCACCTCCAATCAGGATATGGGCTTATAAATCACTGATTTAAAAGTTTGTTCTATAGAGTAAAGACTATCTAATAGCGTGCTACAGGAGAGCAAAATCGAAGGGCTCTTCCTATCCCCTTGTTGAATTTAGCTGCAACATTAGGTTAGGTTAAGGGAGGTTAGATTAAGTTTCTTAGGCTACGTTATTTACAAAGAACAAAACACAAAATGCACAAAAGTACACATTTAAAATACTGTGAGGTAATTGATAAAAAAAAAATTGAATAATTGGTTTATAGTGTCCATAACAAATGAGGAAGTCACTAATAACTCCCAAAGCCGGGGATTTTCGCATTTTGGGGTGGATATCAGCAAATATCATAGCATACACAAAGCTGGAAGTGGGATTATTCTCAGTCTAACATATATATTACAAATAAACACATTTTTTATTGAAAATGAAATGTCCTAAACTTACCTGGGTCATGATTCCACATCTTTCCTCGAAACTCCTTTGGGGATGGAAACGGAGATAAAAGTGAAGGCAGAAAACCAGAGAGGCAGGAAATAAAAGCAAAATATCTGCGAAGAGAAATGTTCACTAAGAAGCTAGAACCTTTTCCAAGGAGCCATGGAACAAGAATTGGGGGAATATATTTACAAAATTTCTTCAATAGAAGAGTCGAGTATTCTATAAGTAAATCTACTTTAAGTTACAAGATACAACTTTCTCTAAGTTAATGGCAAACACAATAAATTCAGCTCAACAGGGAGTAAGCCAGCTCAACTTGATACTAGTCTCATGCCCTGATTAACACAAGTTTCTCTGAGGTTGCTGGCTAAGCAGCGACTCCAAATGAAAATGAGAAAAGTTGCAACAAAATTTAATAAAAAGACATTGTATAGTACTTATTAAGGCTGTATAAAGTACTAAAAATTTAAATATTTTTCATCGAAATACAAGGTAAATGGAAATTTACTGACAAATTAAGGTTAATGAGGTATGTAATCGCAACAGTTCTTACCAGAAATATGAACATCACTGTGTGAAAACCATGTATAAAGTAATACACAAAACACCAGCTACTGTAGGAAATTATTCATATCATATATTTTTGAACGTCAAGTTATATATTACATAAGTTATGATAACGCACTATCACACAACACACTATGCACCCTACCAGGGGTCGAAAAGTACTCACTATGCACCCTACTAGGGGTCGAAAACTACTAAGAGCTTTAAAATAACGCATGTAATTCATGGCTAGAACGCAAGCTAGCAGTTACCAAATTGACAACTGCTGTTCCACTGTTTGAGAATAACACCCTTCCCCTACTGAACGAAAACGCTACCTACGTTCATCCAATGTTTTTCTAAACTTCAGAGGTTAATGTACAGTCGCCTCAGGTGTTTGTGCTACGCTCGGGAAAGGTATTAGCTTTATTGTCAATGATGTTGGACTCCGCTCTGCTAAATAAAATAAACCAACATCGAGAACGAGGAAGGTAGTGACCAAAGGTAGATGTAGATTTGGATTCTCAAACTTTGACTTTTTCATGCTATTTTGTGACCAGATGTTGTATTACAAGTTTGTGTTATTGAAGCAAAATTTTATAAATACACACACACACACACACACACACACACACACACACACACACACACACACACACACACACACACACACACACACACACACACACACACACACACACACACACACACACATATATATATATATATATATATATATATATATATATATATATATATATATATATATATATATATATATATATATATCTGCCTGGATTATTATAGCATTTTCTTATATTTCATGAACCACCATACAGATTACGTCTACTAGGTTGCATTCCTTGTTTATAATATATTATCATTGGTGAATTGACAATCTCATTTCATTTCAATCTTAAATGTTACATTTCATTATTAATTTTACTTTTGATTTCGTATTAATTCTATCTCCTTTTCTGTGTTGCATATTTCATATTTAATATCGAGTTTTACAGTGAACATTTTTACCAAGTTTGACTTTTTGTTGTTGTTTGTTATTTAGCAGTCTTTAAACTAACAGAAAGATGATATATTCCATATATCATGAAAAATTACACAATAATATACTTTTTTATACCATTCGTGGTTTTATATGAAATATATGCGATTTCAAGAAGACAAGGAGCCAAGATTATATACATTTACACTTTAATATACTTAAAGGTATTTAGTATGTTAGCAAGGAGGAAAGTGTCGTATTTGTCTGCATATAATTAAGGCATCTGGCTTTACATTAATACTCACTGCAAGGCAAGGTAGCTTATCACGGCAAAGTAGGGTTAGGTTTTGGTACAACAGATATCATAACCTTTCTTATGGGCATACGAAAGACATCGCATCTAAATTCATGATAATCACAATCGGCTGAATTACTCAAAGACGCCCTGTGACATGAATTGCCAAATGAAAACGCCTAAATAGATTTCGCCCTGCAACTCTTCCCTTGAGCATTCTAATATCCATAAACGTATTAAAATGTTCTCTTAGAGCGTTGAACTGTCAGGTGGAGTTAATGAATGAAATTACACATTGGCTCAATTGCAGTTAACTCCCACTCCGCTATTCGGAGTAAACTAACTGCAACTAAATGTAAAAAGCTTACTGAAATTCGAATAAATTATTCATAAAAGCATAATAATTAAAATTTCAGCGTAAGACCTGGAATACGATACACGAAGTACCTCATTAGGTTAAAACAGTGTTAAGTATATATATATATATATATATATATATATATATATATATATATATATATATATATATATATATATATATATAAACACACAAAAGTATTGCAACAATCACTCTGGAAACATTTCATGATTGCATAGCTTTGGAGAAGACTAGTATCAATATGCCAGTGTCCATATATTAACCATGGACATATATTTTCAGTCCTTTTAGAGGAATGGTTGACAACGTTTCTGTATATGCAGTACTCCTAAATATCAATTTAGCTTCTCATTGTCAATACTTATGAGTTCTTCATTTGGATATAGACATGTGATCATATAGTGTATTGGTTAATTAAAACTTTTAGTAAGGAAGGTAAAAGCACAGTTTCAATTATCACAATGAGTCACCATTCGATGGGAGTGAACATAAACGCGTTGGAGTCGGGGTATTATGGCTGAATGCCTTCCCTAGCGCATCGCAATGGGCTCGAACTCGCGTTATTTGCTTCCCGACCACGTGCTTTACCACTGAGCCAACGCAGCTCCCTTGTACACTGATGAAAGTAATGAACATAAGTCGTCCCAGGGTAAGTTGGTAAGAAGGGGAAAGAATAACAATACGCATAAGAATATATATGAATGGGACAAAGGTAATGACAACTCAGACACAAGTTCATAGTCTTGCTGAACGCCAATGGGTGGTTAATGGGATCAACTGTTTGAAACATTTTGCGATGGCTTTAGTGGAACATTATGGGACGAATTATGTGCTAATGTTGCTTGAAAATCGGGAGCTGCAGCCATCCTCTTGGTGCTTAAGAATAGAAACAATAGAACGGCCTAATCTGAAGCATTTAGAACAACATATACTAAAAGAATTAGCACCAACGACAATATCAAGAATTAAAGGAGGAATGGGACAGTTAAACGTGGTTATATTGGAAGGAAATGTTCCAGGTGACTGATTTAAATGGATGTCGAATGCTCTATAATATCAACCGAAATCAGCAACTAAACACGGGCACTTGAGAGAGAGAGAGAGAGAGAGAGAGAGAGAGAGAGAGAGAGAGGAGAGAGAGAGAGAGAGAGAGAGAGAGAGAGAGAGAGAGAGAGAGAGAGAGAGAGAGAGAGAGAGAGAATAGTATTTGTAAGAACTACTGGCTATATATATATATATATATATATATATATATATATATATATATATATATATATATATATATATATATATATATATATATATATATATATATATATATATATATATATATATATATATGCTTGTGCGCATTTATAAGAAGGACAAATTTACCCTTAAAGTGTTGGCAAGTGGCTGTTGGTTCTTTCCCCAAGTCGGAAGTAAATATCCCATTATTTCTTATACACGAAATATTTCCATTTAAATACACGATATAAACAGAATCAAAATACACTAAAATTCATTGAAAAAAGAAAAGAAAAAAGTTCCCTATGAACCATCTTAGTTCCGCGAATCGAGGGAAATTTCCCTATAGTTGGCAATACACACATGAACACACAAATGCTGGCAATTCCGTACCCACTTACTTCAGTTTGAGCTATCTATTATGTCTGTTCACATTACCTGTAAGGGTCATAATTCACTGTTATGGAGGTTATGATGGTAAACATAAATGATTAATAAGGGTCGTAATTCACTGTTATGGAAGTTATGATGGCAAACAAAAATAATTAAGAGCATGTCCACTCTACATTTGTGCTGAGGTTTTCATATTACTCAATTTTTATGCAACAAATCCTAAGAGTAAACTTATTAAGTAAGACTGATAATACTCCATAGCATCACGAAAGAGGCATAGGATATATAGTAATTTCTTTCATTAAAAGTGTGTAAAGATAGCCTAAGGTTATTTCCTCTGGCCTATGCACATGCCAAAAAAATAATAAAATAAAAAAAAATAATATATATATATATTATATATATATATATATATATATATATATATATATATATATATATATATATATATATATATAATCTCTCGGATTCTGTGTGTATGTGTTTGTATGTTAGTCTGGTAGTTTATGCAAAAATATGCAGTTCACAAGCGTCAACTTTGTTTTCTTAATTCAAAGTATAGAGGTTATCATTAGCCTAAGTGGGTCAAAAGGACTTTATAACCTTCAAAGCTTATTAGTCTAAAAAGTTGTATTTACTTTACAAGATGCTAACAAAACATTATTTAATTTGCATGTTTTTTTTTTATGATTGTGACACTAGGACGGGCCAAAAAAATAAAATAAAATAAACAGCCACCACCGAGCCTGGGCACGAAGAATACATTAAGTAAAACGTGACAGATGGAGAGTGTAATGACTTGTCAGAAGTGAAGGGATTATAAAGAGGTGTGTATTGAATATCCCAGAATATTCAGTGTTGATGTAGGCATAAAATATAACCGTAACTGAAGGAAGACTTAACATCGAACTGTCCTGGTATATAATTTACCATCAGATGAAAGGGATAGCAAGCTCTGTTTCGCATATATATATATATATATATATATATATATAATATATATATATATATATATATATATATATATATATATATATATATATATATATATATTATATATATATATATATATATATATATACTATTGGCCTATTAGAAAAGCTCCAGTTAGTCTCGGTCTATATGCTTATGAAGCCTTTGCCAAAATAGCGCATAGCCTCTTCGTCTAATATATTAAAAATAAATAATTTAGTTGCATTAGCTGTCTACACTTAGCAGAAAACACGAGTCGAAAGTTTATCTGAAGACATTTGGTGAGATGTAGAACATTATGCATCTATTTCATTTTATATATTGACTCCAACATCTCCATTTCGGGAAAAAAAATCGTATAGAAATTATTATACCAGATCAGGTTTGATTAAGTTGGTTAAGTCGGTTCACATTTTGGTAAGAAAAAATTCATAATTAAATCTTTGTTTCCAAGTGGTTTTAAATATTACTTCATTATTTTGTATATACATTCCACTTGGTGTAAGTGAATGTATACGAGTACATTTAGCTAAATTAATATTGTTTGGCAACATAAAAAATGGCACTTCATAAAGTCAGCGTTAGCCTATGTTGATTAGAAACCATTGTCTCAGCAGGCAATGCATGTGTAGGTTATTAAGCGTTATATTATAGCATTCCATTCAGGTTACGTAATCAACATATATGAAGGCAAAAATCATGTGTAAGAGCTTCAAAATGAAAATTTTATGTTATTAGACCTATATGTATCCCTTAGGGTTTCCCAACTTACACCCCGCAATGGCCTATCGCCCATCAATTCAGATTATAATCGTATGAAAATCCAAAGTACCATTTGGGTCATCTAATGGGTCCTAACCCCATCGTTTACTAATACTTACAATCTGTTTATTCAAGACAAAATGAAAATTTTCAATGAAATAAGGTTAACGTTCTAAAGTTACGAATACCACATGTGCACTAGAAAAATAAGGACAAAATTCGTCTTATCCTATCCACATGTGCATGTACACACGTATCCTGCCCTGTTTTTGTGGCCTCTGAATTACAAATAAAAAATATGAAATGAAAAGCAATAAATTCATGATTTACTGGCAAACAGTAATCTTGGGCTATTCCCGAAACCTCAACTTGTTGGTGTAAAACACTTCCTCCATTTCAAGATCACACGATACACGCACACAGACGCCGACATCTTGATGAAACTCTCATTCTTGACAAATGAGGATCGAGTTGCGTGATACCCCCAAATTGCATTATATGAAACTATTTTTCCGAAGACTTAAATTTCGATGCTATTTAAGATAAAATTTTAATTTTAGTGAAACATACGATATCGGAAGAAAAATAAAACTCCAGTTCGTGACGTCATATCAAAATGCAAGTTTTCCGAATCCAGCTCATTTTTTGGAAAAAATTTAAAAATTATAACATATATGAATTTAAAATACCACTCTAAGAAGTCTGAATTATCATATCCTTTTATGAAGACTTCATTAAATAGCAGGATATATGCTAAACAGGTGTAGAGAGGGGGAGTGATGTAATCTAACCAATGTTATTGCGATGAAAAAGAGGTGTTCTGGCCTGCATTTAGATGTTGGATTGCCGAAACTTCGCCCAGCCAAGCCAGGAACAGCAACAATGTATTACAGTCATTCTCCAGCTGCTACTATAACTCGCTTTGTATTGAAGAAATAATAATAATAATAATAATAATAACTATTTGTTCCGGTGTTACGTCACGGACTCCCTTTTCTACTAAGGGCTAGGGCGGTTGCCTTCTTGCGAAGGACTTGTTTTGGCAGATGTAATCGTTACCCTGAGTACATGCCCTTGCTAACCTTAGACCGTGACGGGGCGCGAACCCTCGACCTTACGCCTCTAAGTCGCGGACGCTACCGCTTGAGCCACGGTAACTACAATAATAATAATAATAATAATAATAATAATAATAATAACAATAATAATAATAATAATAATAAAAATAATAATAATATAATGAATAAATTGCCAGCAGAGTATGGGAGTATAGAATGTCTTCAAATACTTAGAGATAGTTAAGAATAAGATTTCTCTCTGGGATTCGCTGGATTATTTGTGCTGTTATTAAGAGATAGTTATAAATTATTCAGGTAAATGCCGCAATATATATTATCGAGGAATTTATGAGAGGATTACACCTGCGTCACAGAAACCAACACCCATTTCCCTTTAGGGCCAGAAAGGGCTTTTTCATATTGTTAAATAGCAACTACATTCATACATACATACATACATACATACATACATGTGTGCCATGATTTTGCAATCTTTGAATGTGATACAGTGTTATGTACAAGATAATGATTATTTTCAACTTTTCTTGTCTTACATGACAGTAAGTCACGCCAGCTCGAGCGCGTGCACACACACTGACACTCACACTTAGAGAGAGAGAGAGAGAGAGAGAGAGAGAGAGAGAGAGAGAGAGAGAGAGAGAGGAGAGAGAGAGAAATTCCTAGGATTTTAAACATGACATACGAGGACAGTTCTTCAACTGCAGAATGTTTTCATATCGAGATGATCATGTAGTATGATGAAATCAATTTGCATATTAGAGAAATTTATCTCATATCCTTTTTTTTCAACAAGGGAAATTAAAATGAGTTTTCATAATAGAATCGGGGAAAGCGATGAAGAGACTGCCTCAAAAGATCATGTATCAGCGATTTTAAAAAAGTCCTCAAGATCAATAATAGTATTTTTCACATTTGTTTACTTTTTACCATTGTCTTACTTATACCAGATTTTTATGGTATAGTTATGGGATAATAAATAAAAAAAAATGTTTCTACAAAGTTTGAATTTTCTCTTTCTTGTTTCTCTACAAGTTACCCATCTTTCTGTTGATCCAACTGTCTGTCTAATCGTGTGGTCTGAGCTGCTGTTCTAACCAAGTTCATTTAATTTTGTGACAGAGAAAAAGAATGTGGAGTTAACTAACTAACCTTCTCGTTGATATCTCCCTAGGAGATGTTGTAGAGGATACAGTCAAATAAGTTTGGTCACAGTAGTATAAAGATCCCTCTCTCTAATATGAAAGGGATATGCTTCGCTAGAGAGAAGCACTTCATAAAATAAATTAATCTCGTTTTTTTTTTCAGAAACAAGAATGATATAAAGAGCTTTCTCTGTTAAACAATAATATTCTCTTGAACTTGACATTTGACAGCCGCCACTCGAGGTTATTATTATTTATTCAGTTCTCATCCCTTCCTCTTCCCCTTCTTGGTCAGTGTTGGGGACGAAAACCAAAAAGAATTAT
>JAXCGZ010017178.1:17500-27500 GCA_037179515.1 Halocaridina rubra | reverse complement strand
GAACATATGTATATGAATATTTGATGATGTTTTGAATGCTGTCTTCTAAGAGACAAAATCCTATCATGGTTTAATCGCACTCTTGCTTCTCAAGGTTGTCTCGTTACTTTAGAATAGGTTTTATCGTCCCTTGTGACATTTTCATCTTCATTTCTTCACTTTGGCGAAGCAGATTCGCCTTTGCTTAATACCAATATGCTGTCGCTAGTTGCTTTGTTGACAATATTAACGAATGACTAAATGAGAGAGTGAGTGAGTTAGTGAGTGCTTTGTTGACAATATTTGCGAATGAGTGAATGAGTGAGTAATTATATAAATTGTTGACATAATAAAGAACGAAAAATAATAGATCAGAAATTCTTTAGTAGATACAGGAATACGAGTGTGGTGTGAAATGACTTTTCCCACTCGTGGATTTTGTGTCTTTTGATTATGAAATATTAATTATCTTATCCAAAAAAATGAAAGGTTATGCCAAAGTGATGCTACACTAACCGTCTTTTGTACGACGAAGAGAAACGGGGCAACGGTTCGAGGCGTGCAAAATCTAAATCTAAAAAGAGCATGATATTGTAAATACAACAAGACGTATCACAGTATTTCAAACATAGACCATATTTAATATTTACCGCCCAATTTCTTATTCACACCACAAACATTAATTGTGCCCATACTTTATCACCTATGCGATGAAGCGTTTTTGGACATGAATACCTTGTCATCGGCGTATCGTGGATGGTGTTTTTTTCATTCATTTTCATTAATGTCAAGCCATGAATGATGCTGGTTCTCATTTACCTGAAATAAGATGCAAGATTCATTGCTATTCTCTCTCTCTCTCTCTCTCTCTCTCTCTCTCTCTCTCTCTCTCTCTCTCTCTCTCTCTCTCTCTCTCTCTCTCTCTCTCTCTCTCTCTCTCTCTCTCTCTCTCTCTCTCACTCTCTGTTTTAGCTTTCTGTATACTTGTATATTTGTTGGTCAATGAGTATGACTAAGTTTTTTTTATCTCTCACTCCGTCTGGGTCTGGAAACAAAATCCATTGCACAGCTTAGAGAAAAACTGTTTCTCTAACCCAAGCGTCATAAGTACTGGAAGCCATCTTGTGTCAAAATAGAAACAAATGTAAATCAGTGTATTCGTACTATCAAAGGAATCACACTCGAACTCAGTTTTTTTTTTTTATGATTTTGACTGTTTTCGCAATATTATTTCTTTAAAAACCTGTGCTACAAGAATTTGTTTATGATGTTTGATAATATGATCTCGAAGAGATTCCAAAGGATAGAAAGGTAAAGAGCAAACATAGGGTAAGAAGGCTGAGTATAAATTGATATATATATATATATATATATATATATATATATATATATATATATATATATATATATATATATATATATATATATATACATACATACACACATGGCATAATATCAATATTACGGTAGAAGCAGTGATGCTTGAACTCTCCAAGGAACCCTGAAGACGTCTCGGTAGTGCTGATGAAATAGTTCTGGTGAATGTGAGGCAAAGATAGAGATTAAAAATCATCTGTAAACTCCATTCACTACAATTATATCGATAGAAAGCTATACGAAACGTGAATATATATATATATATATATATATATATATATATATATATATATATATATATATATATATATATATATATATATATATATATATTTATATATATATATATGTGTGTGTGTGTGTGTGTGTGTGTGTACATATATGCACACATGTATTTATCCACGGTAGCTGAGAACTATTAATATCACACCCAAACCTGCAAACATAATATGCTTTCCACCTACTGGCTTTAAATACATGATATAGAAAGTTAGTCTGCCATCCAATAAAAGCCTCTGCCTTTTATATCTTTATCCTTAGAGTTTTCTTTGTCCTCAGGAGGCCACTTTTAAGGTCCTTCACATAAAAGCTTCCTTCTAAGGGCCTTCAAATCATTGATCCTACTACGCCACTTCGTGAGAGAGAGAGAGAGAGAGAGAGAGAGAGAGAGAGAGAGAGAGAGAGAGAGAGAGAGAGAGAGAGAGAGAGAGAGAGAGAGAGAGAGAGAGAGAGAGAGAGATTATTATTTTATTTTATTAATTTATTGCGCCAAGGCGTCAGACATTACATGAATTCATACAAATAATGTTTCAAATGGATACAAAACCAAGAATAGAACATAGTTTACAGGGAGGTGTACACATTGATAAAACATTGCTGCATACTAACACACAACTCACAGTATGGCAGCACAGAGTACATTATATACAAAAGTAAAGCTCAGAGAAACACAGAATACACAAACAGAATCATATAGCAACATACAGAAAATATATGTATAATTCAATATAATTAATGGCCACCAAAGTGAGGATAACGAGCAAGAATAACATCAAGGTTGTCATCATTACGTAAAAATGAGCAGATCTGTATTAAGTTCTGACCTCGTGGTAAAACATCTCTCACTGTGGGGCACTGAAGACAATAGTGGTCAAGAGTGTTAGCATTAGGACGGTCGCATAATTTACAGGAGGTGTACTGTGGTATATCTAGAGTCTGGGAGACCTGCCATAAAGGCCGATACCCCATTCTGAGCCGAGCACTAACTACATTGTATTTCCGCACCATTAACCTGCGTCTGCGATACTTGTAGCGACTGTGAAGAAAGTGATCATGGTGCTGTATGGACACACTGTTGGCCCTCTCCGTGTCCCTGCGCTGGACCGTCATGGCAAACCCAGCTGAGTAGATGATGTTACGTAGGCATCGGAGGGAGGGCTCATCGTCCACAGCATGCCCATCCAGCATACAGGCCGCCTTGGCAAGACGATCCGCTGTGTCGTTGCCAGTCAGCCCAATGTGAGAGGGCGTCCATACAAACGACACAACAAGAGAAGCATCCTGAGCGGCCGCGAGGCGAGATAGTATATCTCCCACAGCACGGCCACAGATGGGTCTTGGCGAGGATAGGGCTTGTAGGGCCGATTGGGAGTCACAAATTATTACCCCATTCACTCGTCGTCGAACAAGGAGAGTCATGGCATTCAGTTCACAGTAGGTGGAGCTCGACGAGGTGGGTAGTCTACGGCCAATCCATGAATCAGTCGGCACAGACGGCTCCATGGTGGGGGAAAACACAGCACATGCCGCCCTCCCATCTGCTTGCACAGAACCATCAACATAGACGTGGTGTGCTGCAGGGACAGACGTGGACACATCAGCGATAGTCTCCAGAGCTAACTGTCTCTGCAGGGGGGGATAGACATCCTTCGAGGTCGGTGTATATGTGACAGCGGGGAGGGGGACACGCCAGGGTGGTAAATCTGGGACAGCCGCCTGCACTGGCAGGTCGATGTCAAGGCCACGGAGAATGTCACTCACCACCCTGATAAGGTTATGACCTCCTGCTCGAAGTGGGAGCCTGGGTGCGTCTGGATCCAGGGACGTCCTCATGACAGCAGAGACGTACGGAGCAAGAAAGGGGTAGTGAAGACACTTAACAGTAAAATAGGACACATTGGCATAAATCCTCTCCACAAGAGGGGGCAAGTTGAGCTCCAACTGCATACTCACAATACGGGTAGAGAGAGAACATCCCAAGATAAATCTCATGACTCGATTCTGGAACTTTTCAAGTGGCTCGAGAGCTGGTCTAGGAAGTTGACACAGGCAGGAGACAGATAGTCGACCACTGACCGAAGTAGTAGGATGTAGAGGGTCCTCGCCACTGGGATGGAGACTCCTGCAGCATTGTTGGCAAGCCACTTGACAGGTGCAAAGCGGGGCTCCAGACGGTCAAGAAGGCTCTTCACAAAGGTATGAATTCGTTGACGTGCAGGTATAGCTGGGGTGATCCGGACTGGTGCACCTAAATACGTGTACTGTGTGCAGTGAGGGATGACATTACCACCCATGGCGAATGCGGGCAGTGCTCTGCAGTTGCGTGAAGTAAAAATCCTGCTTTTTTCTGGGGAGATAATAAGGCCACAGGAGGTAGCAGACACGTAAAAATCATGGAGCATGTGCTGAAGGTCGTGAGTTGAGGTCGTGTGGATGCATATGTCGTCCGCATAGCGGGTAACTGTAGTACCGGGGATGACAGGAAGGAGGGAGAGTAGATGATGCATAAGGATATTGAATAGAAAAGGACTTAGCACACCCCTCTGAGGAGTACCCAGTTCAAACCGTTCATAGGAGCTATACGACCCTTTAAAAAGGACACTTGATATTCTGTTGCAGAGATATCCCCGTATCCATTTCAGTATGTTCCCCCAAACTCCAAAGTCCACCAGCTGGTCAAGAATAATTTCCCTGTTGGCTATATCGAAGGCAGATTTGAGGTCCAGGAAGGCAACCACACTGGTGGGAGAAAGACGGGTGTAGAGTTCAGCGAGGCAGTGATGTGTGCTCCGTTGTGGGAGGAAACCATAAAGACTGGGGGAGAGTTTATCCTGTAGACGGTGCATGAGCCGGGCAAGAAGGATGCGTTCAAACACTTTGCTGAAGCAGGAGGTGAGGGAGATAGGCCTAAATTTGTCGGTTCCAGGTTTTGGTAGAGGAATAATAGTGCTTCTGGTCCAGGCAGAGGGTACATGCCCCAAGCAAAAGCAAAGATTGAAGAGCTGCAGTAGGGGGTTACCAGGAACTTTCTGAAGAAGACGGAGAAGTTGATATGTAAGACCATCCTCCCCAGGGGCAGTTAACTTAATCCTAGCAAGAGCACGTCGTAGTTCATCCTCTGTGAATAGGATGTCATCCTCTTCATCCGTCTGTAGTACTGCACCCATTAGGCGGAGGTTACGAACACTGCGGTGGGTGGATAGTGCCTCTTGGGCATTCCCGGGAAGGTTGCAAGTTTGTGACTGTGCTGACCAGGTAGTAATGAGGTCCTGAGCATACTCAAGTGGACTGTGGTGTAGAGCACAGGTGGGTGTGTTCTTGACAGCCTTCCTTATAAGATGCCACATAGTCCCAGCGCTAGTCTGATGGTTAATACTATCCGTAAATTTCTGCCAATACTCCGTGTGCACGCACTTCTGCAGGGCAACCAGATCATCCCTCGCCAACTGATATTGGTGCAGGTGGTCAGGGGTGGGCTGTCTTTGAAAGGAGAGTCCAGCATCCACAGCTGAGAGAAAGAGAGAGAGAGAGAGAGAGAGAGAGAGAGAGAGAGAGAGAGAGAGAGAGAGAGAGAGAGAGAGAGAGAGAGAGAGAGAGAGAGAGAGAGAGAGAGAGAGAGAGAGAGAGAGAGTACTTAAAAGAGTGAAAAAAGAGATTTTCCAATTTCGGCGACTTGGAAAAAGGGCACAAAGTGATGAGGGAATAAACAGTTGCCTTGATAGATTTAAAAGAAGAAGAGGAAGAAACAGTAGTTGTAGCAGTTGAAGGCAACTAGGAGAAGAAGCAAGAGGGAAGAGATAAAGAAGTAGAAGTAGAAAAAACAAGAGAAGATATAAAGAAATGATGAGGAATAGGAAGAGAAGGAGGACGACATGAATTAAGGTGTACAGGAAAGCATAGATAAACTTCCAAATTGATTATATATATATATATATATATATATATATATATATATATATATATATATATATATATATATATATATATATATATATATATATATATATATATATCTATCTATCTATCTATCTATCTATCTATCTATCTATCTATCTATCTATCTATCTATCTATCTATCTATCTATCTATCTATCTATCTATCTATCTATCTATCTATCTATATTCACGTATATATTTCAAGACCTTACTTTAGCAGTGAGGAAAACATATTTTGTTATACTTTTATCATTCAACCTAATCAGAATCCTCTCCTCCCATGTCCTTTTTCTTCTTCAGAAAGTAGACGCTACAATAACATTTTAAAGTGCTTTTTTCGATTATTTAAAACTTCCCGTTACACTCTAATGGAAGTAGAACACTTATAAGAAAACTTGGCGTCTGCAGGAAACATGGATAGATAGATAAATAGATAGATAGATAGATTGATAGATAGATAGATAGATAGATAGATAGATAGATAGATAGATAGATAGATAGATAGATAGAGAGGAAGAGAGAGAGAGAGAGAGAGAGAGAGAGAGAGAGAGAGAGAGAGAGAGAGAGAGAGAGAGAGAGAGAGAGAATACAATGTTCTTCAAGCTTCTTTTTAAGAGGTCTTACCATAGCTTTGCTATGCAAAGTATTTTCAGGGGTCGTAATGAGTCCTCGTGAGTGGAGTTTGTGCTACTAAGTGGTGGATATATTTTCCAATGATCATGTCGCTTGAAGTATTTAATCAAGTAGAAAAGATATAAAAATGTATAAATTTATATTAGTGTCATTTACTTATAAACAAAAACAAGAACATAAAGACTTCATTTTGCCCTTAAAACTATCGCTGTAAAGGCAAAAGAGAGTTTTTTCTGGTGATTAATTGAAACGAAACAGACAGAACTTTGTAACTTCTGACGGACAAATTCTGAAACAGAACGACAATCCGAATGCACATTTTATATGATAGACAACAAGATATAGGTAAATGCAATCACAAACATAATGAAATTATGATAGAATTAAATAAATAGTCATTCAATAACTGTTATTTTTAGCAGTAAACATAGTGTTATGTATTTCACTGTACATTTCACGAGCATCAGTATATATATATATATATATATATATATATATACATATATATATATATATATATATATATATATATATATATATATATATATATATATATATATATATGTGTGTGTGTATATGTATATGTATATGTATATGTATATATATATATATATATATATATATATATATATATATATATATATATATATATATATATATATATATATATATATATATATATATGTATATGTATATGTATATATATATATATATATATATATATATATATATATATATATATGTATATATATATGTATATATATATATATATAAATATATATATATATATATATATATATATATATATATATATATATATATATATATATATATATATATATATATATATATATATATTTATATATATAATTTTGGCACCGTGAGGGGAAATAGGGAATTTGCATATTTATTTTCCGGATATTCTTGTTTTCTTTCTAGTATCGTGTGTGCATAAGTTGTTTATCTATTTATTTTTGTATTTATTCATCGAATTTTTTACCTATTTATCTGCCCAATGTTTCATTTAATTTTTTAGCATATGAAGTGGTTTTATCTATCTATCTATCCATCTGTCTATCTGTATTTGTGTATCTGTATCTGTATATCTGTCTGTCTACCTGTCTTCTGTTTGTTTATCCGTCTATCTATTAATCTGTCATTCTGTCTATCTGTCTGTCTGTCTGTCTGTCTGTCTGTCTTTCAGTCTGTTTGTCCGTCTGTCTATTAAGATATTTATATGCTTATTCACTATAATTTTAGGTAACATCTGTCGTGTGCCATAAGTGTTCCTGCGTGGCATGAGTGTGCCTGGTTTCTTTACGAGGACTACTTATGTACTAGACAATCGTCGTCCTTCTGTTTGAAATGAGTTGGAATAGACAGACAGGAGTGTTTGATGTAGTGTTTGTGATCTGATGCACAAAAGTCGTTACATAATCTCACCTAAGCCAATGTCGAACAGAAATAGTTCATGTCCTGATGGATATTCACAAAGAGATGTAATTAATTTATTAGGATAATCGGCGAAAACCTATTCCCAGTTATCGCTTTGATGGTCTCTCTATTAGGAGAGTTTTTCATTTATTTAGCTTTGATTCCACATCCCTGGCATCCATCCGTTGAGTGCCAAGAATATTCTTAATGTATGTCATTTATTTTTACGTAAAAATAAATAGAATGCGCGAGTCCGGGATGACTGAAGTGGTTTCAGTCCCTCCGAGAGGTGTTAGGAGAGGCATCCAGTCTTAATTCCCCAGCTCCAACATGTCTATCTCCACCCCTATTCGCATGAGGTTTAATACTAGTTGTGATCGTATTTAAGAAGCGGCCATTGTGCTATGATACCTCCATCTCTTTAAAGATGCTAAACCCGCAGTTACTTTACTCTCCATAAATATCTAAGCTCTACTTTGTTAACCAAGTCCTGAAATAGATATGTCTCCTGTGTTTTAATGTGATTGGGCCAGTATAGAGATCCTGCTATGATTAATTTATCTTGTAATTTTGATATTCTCTTTACAATGTCGCTGCCACTGAATGTACTTTTGTAATTCTAAATTTTTATTCGTGTTTATATATTTTTTCTTTATTTGTTTATCCAGATTTTATAATCTTATTTGTCAAGGTGTCCCTTGATCTTGAGTTTGTTTTTTTAAAGGCTTTGAATAAATTTATATCTAAAATATGCTCTACAGTCCTAAACTGGTATTTGGAAGCTTAGAATTAACCGAGTATAATAAGGTACATATAGCATGTTTATTTTCCCGATAAAACAGATCTTATTTCGCCTTTAAATCCTTTGCTAAATTTTGTGGTTTCATTTCAGATCAAGAGTGCTTTCTTGGCGTTTCCCCCGCATCGACTCCCCCCCCCAAATAAAAAGAAAAAACATGCACTAAGTTAGAACTTTCCTGAGCCCCTGAGAGCAAATTCATCTTACGTGTACTTAGTCTTATCGTGCGCACGTTCATGTGTTTGTATGTTTCTGTGTTTTAAAGTTATATAGTTTATTTTTCCAGTTTCTTATTCATTTCAATTAGGCATTTGTCATTTCTCCAATAGACAAATACAGCCTTTTTGTGTCCCTTATTTTCAGTTGCTCCACGTCATTACGATAGAGATGCTTTTGACATCTTACTACGGTGCCAGTATTTACCTATTTACAACATTGCACATTTTGTAGTGTCGAGATTCTAATCCGTAGAATAGTTTTATGCAGCTTAGTGCGCTCAGCCACTGATGTCATTTAAAATGGCACCTTTTTACGATATTTGTGGCTATCCCAACAGTTAAAGGTAAAACTTTTTCATAATAATAATAATAATAATAATAATAATAATAATAATAATAATAATAATAATAATAATAATAATAATAATAATAATAATAATAATAATAATAATAATAATAATAAGTAAGAGAGCATAAAAATTTATAATGTAAAAGTTATTGGAGCTCTCTTGAGCTTTTTCTTTTTCTACTTTGCCTGAATGATGTCTGGGTGAACGTGGCATAAGAACACATTTCGTTTCTTTTTAACGAGAGGGGAAATATGTTGATCGTTATTTCCCCTTGACATTGTTTTGATACGGAACCCTAATGGGCAAATTCAGTAGTTCTCTATTATTTTTTTCTTTTATATCTTGTTTTAGCACTAAACTTTTATCTCTGGATCACCCTCTGGGAAATTTTATACTTGACTGAGGGCGATTAATGGGACTCCCGTTTTTATTGTTTCCAGGTCATAGTTTTGGACACATTCCTTTGTGTTTGGTAGTAATTGCCGTAATTTCAGAGTTCTTTTTTTTTTTAATGTGAAGCCCGTCATACAGGGAGTATAAATGTATTCTGCAAAAGAGCCTCTCCCCTTCCCTCTCCTCAGTAAAAAAAAAACCCTCGAGAGTACTTGTTGATATACTTTGTATATATATATATATATATATATATATATATATATATATATATATATATATATATATATATATATATATATATATATATACACACACACGGTGACATTACAATTCCTTTTCATAGTTTTCGAAAACTAGAGAGTTACGGATTTACGAAGCCATACGAACTGGAATGTTGGACGATGTATCACTTCCTATCAAAATCAGATCTGAAATAACGTATCAGTTCTCATTGGACTGAGAGCTTGAAATACTGATGAGCTCAGACTAGACTGATCCAGGCCCGTTCCCTGATAGAATCAGAGTCCTTGTTAGACTTAGGCAATATATGTCTTAAGGCGTAATAGTCCCTGTTAGAGTTAGTCCCATTATCTAACGTCTTC
>JAXCGZ010017178.1:0-10000 GCA_037179515.1 Halocaridina rubra | reverse complement strand
GAATATTGTTCCATTTCAAGTAAAGAACAGGTAGGAATTTGGTTTCAATTGAAGCAGAGAAAAGAAATATTGTTCTAAGAATTTTTTCATAGGATCAATTCTAATAAAATAAATAATGTCCATTTAATAATCTTAACTAATAGAGTAATATGTTGAAAGGCACGTTGACCTGATGGAGCACTTAGACTTATTTTTGTAATAAAGAGCTGGCTATAATATAGCCAGCTAGTTACGTCAGGTTAGGCAGAAACTTAACCTAATCAAACCTAATCATTTACGGGCTTATTTAATGAACTGGAGTCGTTAATCTTTATCTGATCCAGAAGTTCTAAAAGAATCCAGATTCTGCAAAGGCGCAAACGTTATTCTTTTAACTATTTACAGACAGGATGTTATCATATATATATATATATATATATATATATATATATATATATATATATATATATATATATATATATATATTTATATATATATATATATATATATATATATATATATATATATATATATATATATATATATATATATATATATATATATGTGTGTGTGTGTGTGTGTGTGTGTGTGTGTATATATATATATATATATATATATATATATATATATATGTGTGTGTGTGTGTGTGTGTGTGTGTGTGTGTCTGTGTATATATGTATATATATATATATATATATATATATATATATATATATATATATATATATATATATATATATATATATATATATATATATGAGAGATTCTGGTTTACGTCTCGAACTCCCTTTTCTGTTAAGGGCTAGGATGGATGCCTTCATGCGAAGGACTTGTTTTGGCATGTGTAATCGTTACCCTGAGTATATGCCCTTACTAACCTCAGTCCGTGACGGGGCACGAACCCTCGACCTGCCGACACAGAGTTGCGGACACTACCATTTAGCCACGGAGACTACATATATACAGTATATATATATATATATATATATATATATATATATATATATATATATATATATATATATATATATATATTTATATATATACATATATATATATATATATATATATATATATATATATATATATATATATATATATATATATATATATATATTACCAAATAAGCACATTACATATGTGAAAACATGAAGCATTCTTTACCCCGACCGGGACTCGAACCTAGGACTTATGATTACTAAGTCAAGGCGCTACCACTACACCACAGAAGTTTAAAAGGAATCCAACCTTATAGCTTAAATCTGATATACTTAGGAATGAACGCATTCTAACTGAATGCCACTATGTTCATATTACAGATTCCCCAACCTCACTCGTGGCTTCATTTTAGCATTTAATTCAATTCCCAATCTCATTCGGGCCATGAAATTACCAAATAAGCACATTACATATGTGAAAACATGAATCATTCTTTACCCCGACCGGGACTCGAACCTAGGACTTATGATTACTAAGTCAAGGCGCTACCACTACACCACAGAAGGTTAAAAGGAATCCAACCTTATAGCTTATATCTGCTATAATTAGGAATGAACGCACCCTAACTGAATGCCACTATGTTCATATTACAGATTCCCCAACTTCACTCGTGGCTTCATTTTAGCATTTAATTCAATTCCCAATCTCATTCGGGCCATGAAATTACCAAATAAGCACATTACATATGTGAAAACATGAATCATTCTTTACCCCGACCGGGACTCGAACCTAGGACTTATGATTACTAAGTCAAGGCGCTACCACTACACCACAGAAGGTTAAAAGGAATCCAACCTTATAGCTTATATCTGCTATAATTAGGAATGAACGCACCCTAACTGAATGCCACTATGTTCATATTACAGATTCCCCAACTTCACTCGTGGCTTCATTTTAGCATTTAATTCAATTCCCAATCTCATTCGGGCCATGAAATTACCAAATAAGCACATTACATATGTGAAAACATGAATCATTCTTTACCCCGACCGGGACTCGAACCTAGGACTTATGATTACTAAGGCAAGGCGCTACCACTACACCACAGAAGGTTAAAAGGAATCCTACCTTATAGCTTATATCTGCTATACTTAGGAATGAACGCATTCTAACTGAATGCCACTAAGTTCATATATATATATATATATATATATATATATATATATATATATATATATATATATATATATATATATATATATATATATATATATATATATATATGCAAAATAAACTGTTATATAACAGCACAATATGAAGCAAAAAAAGGCCCATAAATAAAACACAAAAAGACTCGAAGATGTACTATATATTACGACTGGACTCCAGTCCTCTTCAGGTACCTGAAGAGGACTGGAGTCTAGTCGTAATATATAGTACATCTTCGCTTCTTTTTGTGTTTTATTTATGAGCCTTTTTTTGCTTCATACATAAATACATATACCTAGGCTGTTTCCCCCTTTAACTGGGGGGTAGCCGACATCAAAAAAGGAAAACAGAGTGGGGAGAAGTTATTCTCCCCTCTACTCCCCCTCTTCTTTGACGTCTCACAAGAGGTTGGTTCATATATATATATATATATTTATATATATATATATATATATATATATATATATATATATATATATATATATATATGAATCATATTTTTTACCCCGACCGGGACTCGAACCTAGGACTTATAATTACTAAGTCAAGGTACTACCAACTACACACCACAGAAGGTTAAAAGGAATCTAACCTTATATCTTATATCTGCTATAATAGGGATGAACGCACTCTAGCTGAATGCCACTATGTTCATATTACAGATTCCCCAACCTCACTCGTGGCTTCATTTTAGCATTGAATTTAAATCCCAATCTCATTCGGGTCATACAAAAACCAAGCAAGCACATTACTAATGCGAAAACATAAATCATATTTTTACCCCTACCGGGACTCGAACCTAGGACTTATAATTACTAAGTCAAGGTGCTACCAACTACACACCACAGAAGGTTAAAAGGAATCTAACCTTATAGCTTATATCTGCTATACTTAAGGATGAACGCACTCTAGCTGAATGCCACTATGTTCATATTACAGATTCCCCAACCTCACTCTTGGCTTCATTTTAGCATTTAATTCAATTCCCAATCTCATTCGGGTAATACAATAACCAAGCAAGCACACTACATATGTGAAAACATGAATTATGTTATTTACCCCGACCGGGACTCGAACCTAGGACTTATAATTACTAAGTCAAGGTGCTACCAACTACACACCACAGAAGGGTAAAAGTAATCTACCCTTATAGCTTATATCTGCTATACTTAGGGATGAACGCACTCTAGCTGAATGCCACTATGTTTATATTACAGATTCCCCAACCTCACTCGTGGCTTCATTTTAGCATTTAATTCAATTCCCAATCTCATTCGGGTCATACAGTAACCAAGCAAGCACATTACATATGTGAAAACATGAATCATATTTTTTTACCCCGACCGGGACTCGAACCTAGGACTTATAATTACTAGGTCAAGGTGCTACCAACTACACACCACAGAAGGTTAAAAGAAATCTACCCTTATAGCTTATATCTGCTATACTTAGGGATGAACGCACTCTAGCTGAATGCCACTATGTTCATATTACAGATTCTCCAACCTCACTCTTGGCTTCATTTTAGCATTTAATTCAATTCCCAATCTCATTCGGGTCATACAATATCCAAGCAAGCACATTAAATATGTGAAAACATGAATCATATTTTTTACCCCGACCGGGACTCGAACCTAGGACTTATAATTACTAAGTCAAGGTGCTACCAACTACACACAACAGAAGGTTAAAAGGAATCTAACCTTATAGCTTATATCTGCTATACTTAGGGATGAACGCACTCTAGCTGAATGCCACTATGTTCATATTACAGATTCCCCAACCTCACTTGTGGCTTCATTTTAGCATTTAATTCAATTCCCAATCTCATTCGGGTCATACAATAACCAAGCAAGCACATTACATATGTGAAAACATGAATCATATTTTTTACCCCGACCGGGACTCGAACCTAGGACTTATAATTACTAGGTCAAGGTGCTACCAACTACACACCACAGAAGGTTAAAAGGAATCTACCCTTATAGCTTATATCTGCTATACTTAGGGATGAACGCACTCTAGCTGAATGCCACTATGTTCATATTGCATATTCCCCAACTTCACTCGTGGCTTCATTTTAGCATTTAATTCAATTCCCAATCTCATTCGGGTCATACAATAACCAAGCAAGCACATCACATATGTGCAAACATGAATCATATTTTTTACCCCGACCGAGACTCGAACCTAGGACTTATAATTACTAAGTCAAGGTGCTACCAACTACACACCACAGAAGGTTAAAAGGAATCTAACCTTATAGCTTATATTTGCTATACTTAGGGGTGAACGCTCTCTACCTGAATGCCACTATGTTCATATTACAGATTCCCCAACCTCACTTGTGGCTTCATTTTAGCATTTAATTCAATTCCCAATCTCATTCGGGTCATACAATAACCAAGCAAGAACATTACATGACCCGAATGAGATTGGGAATTGAATTAAATGCTAAAATGAAGCCAAGAGTGAGGTTGGGGAATCTGTAATATGAACATAGTGGCATTCAGCTAGAGTGCGTTCATCCCTAAGTATAGCAGATATAAGCTATAAGGTTAGATTCCTTTTAACCTTCTCTGGTGTGTAGTTGGTAGCACCTTGACTTAGTAATTATAAGTCCTAGGTTAGGGTCCCGGTCGGGGTAAAAAATATGATTCATGTTTTCACATATGTAATGTGCTTGCTTGGTTATTGTATGACCCGAATGAGATTGGGAATTGAATTAAATGCTAAAATGAAGCCAAGAGTGAGGTTGGGGAATCTGTAATATGAACATAGTGGCATTCAGCTAGAGTGCGTTCATCCCTAAGTATAGCAGATATAAGCTATAAGGTTAGATTTCTTGTAACCTTCTCTGGTGTGTAGTTGGTAGCACCTTGACTTAGTAATTATAAGTCCTAGGTTCGAGTCCCGGTCGGGGTAAAAAATATGATTCATGTTTTCACATATGTAATGTGCTTGCTTGGTTATTGTATGACCCGAATGAGATTGGGAATTGAATTAAATGCTAAAATGAAGCCACGAGTGAGGTTGGGAATCTGTAATATGAATATAGTGGCATTCAGCTAGAGTGCGTTCATCCCTAAGTATAGCAGATATAAGCTATAAGGGTAGATTCCTTTTAACCTTCTGTGGTGTGTAGTTGGTAGCACCTTGACTTAGTAATTATAAGTCCTAGGTTAGGGTCGCGGTCGGGGTAAAAAATATGATTCATGTTTTCACATATGTAATGTGCTTGCTTGGTTATTGCATGACCCGAATGAGATTGGGAATTAAATTAAATGCTAAAATGAAGCCACGAGTGAGGTTGGGGAATCTGTAATATGAACATAGTGGCATTCAGCTAGAGTGCGTTCATCCCTAAGTATAGCAGATATAAGCTATAAGGTTAGATTCCTTTTAACCTTCTGTGGTGTGTAGTTGGTAGCACCTTGACTTAGTAATTATATGTCCTAGGTTCGAGTCCCGGTCAGGGTAAAAAATATGATTCATGTTTTCACATATGTAATGTGCTTGCTCGGTTATTATTATTATTATATATATATATATATATATATATATATATATATATATATATATATATATATATATATATATCTACCTTGGCTGTTTCCCCCTTTAATTGGGGGATAGCCGACATCAAAGAAAGAAAACAATAACGGGATTACTATGCTCTATGGGCAATGACGAGGGAGCTAGCGACCGTTCAGATGGCACTGCTGGAGTGCCACAGCCCATCCTCCAGACTCTTCCACAACCTATGTCGCTTCACAACTCCCAACTCCTCCTACTGCCCCTACCACAGGGCTACCTCTGTAAGATGCAGCCTCGTGGTAACAGCAGATGCCCATCAGAGCTGCGTCACAATCGCTCGCCACTCATTCCTATTCCTAGCACGCTCTCTTGCTTCCCTCACATCCATCCTCCTATCATTCAGGGCTCTCCTTACTCCATCCATGCATCCAAGCCTAGGCCTCCCTCTAGCATTTCTCCCATCAACTCTCGCATTCATCACCTTTTTCAGCAGTCTTTCATCATCCATCCTTTCCACATGGCCAAACCATCTCAGAACATTCATATCTACTCTGCCTGCAATTTCTCTCCTCAAACCCGTTCTTGCTCTCATCACTCCATTCCTAACCCTATCCAACCGAGATACACCAATCATACTCCTCAGGCATTTCATCTCAAACACATATAGTTTCCGTCTCTCACTTACTTTCATACCCCATAACTCTTATCCATATATCACAGTTGGCACAACCACTTTCTCATGCAAAACTTTCTTAACAATCATTTCCTACCCTCTATTCTTCATCACTCTTTTCAACGCACCCAACACTTTACATCCTTCATTCACTCTGTGACACACATCTGCTTCCACTCCACCATTTGCAGCTATAATCGAGCCTAAATTCTTAAACTGATCAACTTCCTCAAGTGTCTCTCCATTCAACATAACATTTAATCCAGCACCATCCTCATTTCTTGTACACCTCATAACCTTACTCTTTCCCACATTCACTCGCAACTTCCTTTTCTCACACGCCATTCCAAATTCTGACACTAACTGACACAGCTTTTCCTCTGAATCTGCCACTACCACAGTATCATCTGCAAACAGCTACTGATTCAGCTCCCACTCGTTATTATCCCCATCTACCATTCTCAAACCTCGACCACGCACTCGCCAATTCACCTCTCTTACAACTCCATCAGTATACAAACTGAACAGCCATGGTGACATCACACATCCCTGTCTCAGTCCTACACTCACTGGAAACCACTCACTCACTTCATTCCCTATCCTAACACAAGCTCTACTGCCCTCATACAAACTCTTCACTGCATGCAACAATTTACCATTAATTCCATATACGCTCAAAACATTCCACATTGCCTCTCTATCAACTCTATCATACGCTTTCTCCAGATCCAAAAATGCAAAATACACATCCTTATCCTTCGCTAAATATTTCTCACATAACTGCCTAACTATAAAAATCTGATCTATATAACCTCTACCTCTCCTAAAACCACTCTGCACTTCCGCGATCACATTTTCTGTCTTATCCCTAATCCTATTAACCAGTATCCTACCATACATACATATATATATATATATATATATATATATATATATATATATATATATATATATATATATATATATATATATATATATATATATAAAGTACACACGTTACTACCATAATTCCCTTAACGAGATCGAAAAGTGAAAGGGGGGGGGGCAGCTCCTCATTCCGGCAGAAGTTCAAAGAGTCAAAAGTTTTAATCGGTGTCGTCATATTTTCTGAAGGAGTACCTTAAGAATATTTTTTTTAATTGTTCAAACTACTCGTATTCATAATGATTTTATGTCATTTACACAGTTTGACTGACAATTCGTGTTTTTTTTTATTATTATTTCTCACGTACTGGTAGTATAAAAATTAACCCATTGAATAGGTTTAGAAACTTTCGTGGCGTTTAAACACAGTTCCATTCAAAATTATTTTATTTTTTATTCATAATGTATTAATTCGTTTTCATTTCTAATATCATAAAAAATGGAAATATAAATGAACATAATAAGGAATTATCTTAAATTCCTATAATTACAGCAAGAGAGAGACAAAGTACATTCTAAGTACAGTTAAGAGCTTGTGACATTTCTACAAATGAGATATTTTTTTCATTACCTTTTTATGCCATAGCAAAGGAGGAGAAATTCATTTCCCTTTCTTTCTCAGTTTGTTTAGTTTAGGTTTGGTTTCTATGGAAAAAAAATGTAAATTTAGGAAATTACCAGTGAGAAATTTGAGAAATATAGTGAACATAATCACGACCTACAAATAATGAGACTCTCTCTCTCTCTCTCTCTCTCTCTCTCTCTCTCTCTCTCTCTCTCTCTCTCTCTCTCTGTAACAGATTAATACATTCGCTTGCCATTTATCTACTTGCAGCTATGTAATGAAACTTCGATATATAATTGTTAAACATATAAATCGTTCAATTGTCCGTCTCTGATAATATTTTTGAAATTTATCCTAATACTACGATGTTAGGATCAAATACCAATACATATTTTGCCGAGAAATGATTTTTTGGGCTTCTAAAGTGATACTCATTATCGTGATTGCAGCCAATATATATTGAAAGAGTTGGGAAACGAACAACTTCTGTTCCAGCAATATTGGTAAAATTATACTGCCGCTATGTATTATTATTATTATTATTATTATTATTATTATTATTATTATTATTATTATTATTTTTATTATTATTATTATTATTATTATTATTATTATTATTATTATTATTATTATTATTATTAGTATTAGTAGTAGTAGTAGCAGAAGTAGTTGCTGTAAGTGTCTGAGGAGAGTAAGCAAGGGCAGTGAATGTCTGTGCAGGGCCTGACTTTCCCCGTGACCCAGGTATTTTTTTCCACAGCTAGAACATCACTCAGAAAATAAGCAGTTTCTTTTACATAAACAACAGCTCCTTTTTACCCGTTTTCGCGGAAATGTTCGTAGATAACGAGTCATTATAAACGAAAATGGTAATTTTAGACTACCTCGAGAGGTCTATTCGCCTTTGAATAAAATGTTTTTCAGAGGTTCCTTGAATAAGAAGCTTCTCTCATATTTTTGGTTATGACGTAATCATTTGCTACACCAAGTTTTCATTATTTAAATTAAAAACCTATTTTCATTGTATTCTGCCTAATACTGAGTGAAAAACAACATTAATTTATCTTTTTTTCTAAAGGGAAGGGTTGATTTGCTTGGTTTTCCCTGGGAAATTGATTTATATGTAATTTAGAAGTGGTAACTTCTAAATGAGCAACTGGCAACTCATTTTTTCAAATTAGGAAGACGGAGTTTCCCTCAGTCAGTCAGTTCGCGTGAAGGTGGTCTTGCGTGTGTATTGATGTGTGCGGCGTATACTTAATTATTGAGGTGTACTCATTTCTTGATGCTACCTACCGATGAGGTAGGTAGACAGTCTAAACTTCACTAACGATCAGTATATCTATGCTGTTATTGGTTTTATTGTGTGACTATATGCAATTTAAGGGGGTTGCGCCTACATTCCGGGCCATGTATTACGTACGTGTGGGCAGGTTAGGTTTGGTTAGTGGGGCTGTTGGAGACTCGTAAAACTGCCCCTCGTATTTCTTTGTATCTTTGCTTTGATATATGAGACAATTACAAAATATTACAATGAGACAACTACATTCCCGGTTTTATCCTCAAGTAGAAAGTGTAAGGTACATTAATACATACATATTCATGACCTCATTTCCCCTTGTTAGGGGGGGGGGGTGACCGAGCCAAGAAACACGCATTCACCACGATCCACACATACTTCAACCAACTCTCCTTGGGGATAAAGTGTTGCCACATTCCCCCCCTTCCACCATGCTTGGATCATCCACAAGGTAGGCGGGCAAAGATATGTACAACTCAAATTCAGGCGTTTTGAAATATATATATTTTCATTATCTTATTTTGCAAATGTCGTTCATGGTGAATTCATGATCGTTTTAACATTCGTATAATGTCATGGTAATTAATTACGAAGTCATGAAATTATTACAAATACGAGATGTTCTTGGTTTTCATTTAATGGGTTACTTTGTATAGCTATTAAAATATGACAATAAATAGATCAGGTGATATGCTGGTTGGCTATATGTGTCATTCTAAAAAAAAAAAAAGTAATTCTGATGCAAGGTTTGTAATATATCGAAAGAATTATGTGCGTGAAATGTTACATTTTAAGTCAGTGGACTATAATAATACCGTCAAATTCTCTCCAAGCAGCGTAGGCCAGTAATTTACCTTTGCTTTATCATCTTGTG
>JAXCGZ010017177.1:87500-111784 GCA_037179515.1 Halocaridina rubra | reverse complement strand
ATATATATATATATATATATATATATATATATATATATATATATATATATATATATATATATATATATATATATATATATATATATATATATATATATATATATATATATATATATATATATATATATATATATATATATATATATATATATATATATATATATATATATATATATATATATATATATATATATAAAATTAGCTTTTATGTATTGTAACATGCCATTAAAATAAAGTGTAATAGTACAGGCATTTGCGCTTTTCTCATACATATAAGTTAATATTTTGGTTGTCGCTTCTTTCAATACATATAAAGAAATATGTGTATAAACACACCTTGCACTTAGTAGTGATGTCATCATCCAATCACACACATATATGATGTGCTGTATTTTTAAATGTCCACTAAAATGAGGCTTTTAGTAGCATATGGATGTTTTATAGAACTTGTATCATCCACTTTCTTGATGCCATATTTTCAGTTTGTGGGTGAGAGTGAGCTCAAAATATTACTTTTCATATCATTGTTAACCTTTCAACTTAAATTTTCATTATATTATGATTACAGCTGTATATGTTAATAGCTTGCTATGTCATATGCTTTTTGTAGTGTTTATGTATAAACATACACTGTTTGCTTTAAACTTATTTTGTTCTAATTTGTAATGATGTTTATTTTTATTTCAAATTTGTTCATTTATTTTATGGCTAATCTGATTGTACCTTGAAAGTAGAAGGTTGTTGCTACACTTATAAATGTAAAGAAAAATTGCTCATTAAGACAGGTGGCATGTTGTCATACGTTATTCTCCCCTCTTTTGTAGTCTATGTACACATTTCTCAAGCTATATTGGTTTGAAATACTTGTCTTTAGATTCAGTTAATTTTTATGTTTTACATCGTTAATAGGCAGCTTAATCTCTTTTTTAGTCGATCTTAACCTCCTTGTGAAAGCTTATATTTTATTAGTTGAAGAATTATGACTCTATTGATTACAAGGGCAAAAATCTTCATTAATGTAGCTTGGGGAATAGCACTCTATTCATATATAAATCATTTAGAAATGGTGAGGTTCATGTTGTGTGTTTGTCAGCCGATTACAAATCCAATTGGGTTTCAGGAACAGAGTGTATGTTTGCAGGCAGCAACAGGAGAGAGCTGAGGGCAGCAGTAATCCCACTCTGGTAGCTGAGCTACGGCTGTTACGTTCTCATCGTCACGAATTGGAATCAAACCTTTCCTACCTCCAAGATTCTCGAAAGCAGCTCATGCAGCAGCTGGAGAGCCTTATGAAAATGCTCAAAGTAAGAGTTGTATGGATAGTCATCATTATTTTAAGTGCTCTTTCAGAGCTTTAACACATTAGTGCATTGCATCTGAATACATTCTACATGTGTTGACTTGTGCAAAGGATTCTTTTAATTGATGCTGACTTAAACTTCCCATGTTATATTGGTAAACTAAGTTTGTGCTTGGTATTTCTTCTTAGAGCCAACTTTTCTTAATATTACTCGTGCGTCTGTAGAACTTTTGAAGGAATAATGATATACTTATATTATAGCCAGGATGGGTTATCATCAATGGTAAAGCTGTAAGCTGAGTTCTTTCATTTTCAGTATAATCTTCAAAATCATCAGAGTTCTCCTAGCACTCCCAACGGTTCTCCAAAATCTCCCCCATTGTCAGCCTCTGGAACTCTCAGTAGTAGTGTAGCAAGTCATATAGGTGGTGCTTCACAACCCTCGACATTGTCACGCTCAGCTCCCCCTACCCCTTCTCACACTGCTCAAGTCTCAACTCTAGATTCTCTCTCTTCTCTTCATGTTGATGGCCTTCAGTCAGCCGTTTCTTCTGGTTCGTTAAATTATTTAAAATTTTCCATTTATTATTCGTACAACATTCCATTCACAAAATCTCAATTATCTATAGTAATTTATAAGATTGTTTTTATAAAAGACTCATTTTCACTACAGACATAGTTCTTCAGGATCTACACAATGTCTGAACATTGCAGAGTTATTTTTGCATTTTAAATCATTGTATTGCAGTTATCCACTTTTCCAATATTTTTTAAAGAAATGTAATTCCAAACACTCATTTGTATTTCTGAGCTCTTCAAACAAGGCTCACGTTCTCAAGTAGGTTTTCATTTCAAGTTTGGTCTTACGTACTTCACCTCTTTTCTGAATGGAATTAATATTCCATATTGCCTTGTACATAAATTTTTCTTAATTTGTTAATTTTTTCCTTCCTAAATCCATCTTTTCTGCTCCAGTTTTCTCCAGTGCTGGATCTAGTTGTACTCCTGACAATTCTCCTGATGATAGCTTAGCCTCTCGCAGTCTAAGAAATGACCTTTTGGTGGCAGCCGATTCAGTTACGAATGCAATGTCAAGTCTTGTTCGAGAGTTGAATTCAGGTTAGTTATGATTGTATATTAAAAACAGCTTATAGTATACCTATTGTATAGTTTAGGGATTTATATATTGCTTTAGTTAGTTGTATAGGTAAGTCGTTATGGACAAACATTGAAAAAGTCACTAATGTCGTAGTTATCAAACAGTGTCGTAACTTAGGCATTAAAAAATGCAGAACAGCAATACAGGTTTGATTATAATGACAGTTGTTTTTTGCAAAACAGAATGGCATCTGATGTACACGTAGGAAGTGAGGACTCAAAGGTCTTTATATTTAATTATATAAATAAAAAGTACTTGGTTAAATAACTCCCTGGCTAGTAGAGGCTTATGCGTAAGCATAAGCAGTTTTCAAGCCCTCTCGTTGCAGTACAGTGAAACCTCACTATTAAGTGCTATACTACTTTGGCAAAAGTCCGATAATAGCCTTATATCCGTTGCATTTATTGCTAATTTTTTCAAGCCCCAAGTATATCAGGTATACATTTTACACCATATTTGGTCAGATTTCTGTACTGAAATGTATACAATTATGTACAAGTAGTCCCTGACATTCAACTGAGTTTGGTTTCGACTGTTGTGAAGTGGATGGGTTGTAGATCTGATCATTATATCAACTGAAAAGTGGTAGGTAGGGGAACGTAGTGAGGTAAATCTGTAGAGTATATCATCTTTAAGTCATATTGTTCACATTTATACCTCTATTACTATTATAACCTATTTATAAAGAGTTTCTTTGAGAAATAATGCCATGCATTATTAAAAACTTCTCTATTTTCTTTCTGTCTCTCTTCCCCCTCATATTTGAGACTTTCATTATTTCATGATTAACTTTAATAGGTTTTTGTTATTCTTATATATCTCCAAGCTTGATTAATAAGTTGAATAAAATTTTAATGAGTTTTATTGTTTAGTGTTTTTTTTTTCTAGTTTGCTTTGATATATTTTTTCTTCTTAGGATATCACGTGGCATGATAAGTGAAATGCATGTTATTATATAATAAAACCACTGTATAATATGTAACAGTATTAGGGCTGGAGGATTAAGGCTCAATGTCTTTCCTAACACTGCACGGTGTTAGAAAAGTCAGTCCCGGCTCATATTCTCTACCACTGAACTACTGCGGCCACCAATTGAATGTAATAATAAAAAGGATGAAAAATATAAGACATGTTACTGTCTACATATGTACTGTATGTTTGTGAGATTGAACCCACTAAAGTAACCAACTAGATTACAGGATGTGTGGTTTACCTGCCCAAGAGTTATGCTATAGTTATATCATAACAAAACATGCATAGTTATACACAAAATAGCCACTGTACTTAAACAACTTGCAGTTAAATCAACATAAAGTATAGAAGAACATATCCCCAGGGATGTGTATGATGTAGCAATCACTAGGGGATTTCATATAATAAAGCCATAACAGGTTACAATTTCCCATACTGTGCAGCATTTTTACCACATGTACATTAATCAGTCCCGATTTGAACACTTTACCATTCACACATGCATTCAGATTCATAAAAAGGCTATCAGAGCATGTCTTCAACTATGTAGAAATGGGCTATTTCTGGGAAAAATGCTGAGTCGACAGTACATTCTTTAGGGTCCCAAGTAGGCCCTAGGATATATGGCTTAAAAGGATTGTCTTACTCCAGTGCTGTGTGGCAACTCTTAGCCCTATGTACGAGGTGCAATATCCGTGAGCGATTAAAAATAAAAAAAAAGCTTATACTACCTGAATTCTAGCAATAATATAAAAAGGCATGGGTGGCAGTTATTTTTTTTTTCCATGGGTTCCATCACTGTATTATACTTGTTGTCAAGAAATACCTTGAGCAGATCCTTAGTATTGACCAGGTTTTTGCCAGTACTAATTTGGTGATGTTTGAGGATGAAAATGTTGAAGTTCTGTTCCTGCCTCAGAATATGACGTCAATGCTGCAGCTGTTACATCAAGGCATCATTAAGTTCGTGAAGGTGATGTACACCCACCTTACCTTTTCCAGGATTTGTGCTGCACTTGATTCCCACCCAAAGAGTAGTGTAAGAGAATTATGGAAGAACTTCACAATTGCTGATGCAGTGGAACTTATGCTGAGGCTATCGACTCCCTAAAGACCGAGACAGTCAGTGCCTGCTGGGAGATGTTACAGAGTGAAGTAGTAAATAGCTTTAAAGGCTATACTACAATTGATCTTTAGTTAGAGAAGTTGATGGGAGAGGCTTCGCCAACATGATCGAAGAAGACGTAGAAAAGCACATTAACGAACACTAACAAATTCCTTACTGAAGAACATCAAGTAAAAGGTGCAATCATTGGCAGAAGAGGAAGCAGAAACATTGTAGAAACTGAGTCTCTTCGAACAGTGTGGATGCTGGAGAGTTTTTGAAGGGTTTTTTAGAAGGCTCATGAATTTGAGGATATTGTTAAGGAGTTGGACCCTTTAATGGAACAAAGTACTGTATGTCTTTTACCTGGGGTATCCCAACTAGGCTTGAACCACTGCAATGGATCTTTCAAGAGAAAGAGGAAGCAGCTGCCGTGCTATAACTGTTATTTACCATGAATTCCAAGACATTGAAGTTTCCGTCTGCCTTCGATAATCCTCAGCCATTAATATCCTCGGCACCTGACTTTACACCTCCAGATCACAACTGCACTGCAGGGAAGTAGATGCAGATTATCCGCCTGATATGTTATCAGAAGGTTAGCCTAATTTCTCATCTCCTACCTACCATGCCAATTGTCTTGATACTTCATCCCATCGGCACTGTAGACATTCGTCATTGTATTATTCTTCATTATCTCAGGATATAAAATTGTTTCCTCAGCAGCAAATATGAAAAAAATGCCAATACTTGAAGGTTAAATTAGATTCAGCTTTCAGTTTAATATTTAACTCCACTAGTATCATGGCAACTGCTCGACTCACAGGTGCCTGTCGGACAAATGTCTGACTCTCAACTGTCTGATGGACATTTGTCCTACAAAATATTTGCCCCATAGGGACAGTTGCCCTAGGTTAGGTTAGGTTATATAAATACAGTTGGGCTATTATCCGTCAGGCAGTTGTCCCTATGAGGGAATCGTCTATCTGGCAGTTGGCGCTTGGGCAGTTGTATGTCAGGCAAATGACCTAGAACACACTCCACTCTACCATATTCACTATTTCTTTGATGCTCTTATCTGTCTTGATAGATGATATACACCAGAAATGGATCCATGAAACGTACAGATGATCTACTTTTGGTATTTTCTCTACTAACAGCTTAAGCCTCTTCTCACTCTCCCTCTCTTTTGCTTTAATTATGCTTATCTCTTTTCATCTCCTCCGTTTTTACTTCCTGTCGTGGCCAGTATTGGGGATATATCCAACATGGGATTTTGGAAATGGGTTATGGCATTACATATGCAACATATACAACTGGCCTTTTGACTCTTGAGTGCACCTCGCATTATGGCATATCTTAAGCTGACTGAATTCTGCACTTGATCAAATGGAAACCGTTTGTGGTAACTTTACCTATCATTCCTCTCAGAGTAGAGGAAACACCCAAAGTATATACATTGTAAGCTTCATGGGCCCTCATTTTTAGGTTCACGTCTTAGTTTCTTTTGTGTTGTTGGTACAATTGTCAACTTTTCGCATCTTCCCAGCTGTATCATTATAATATATTAACCTTTCTGTGATTGATTTATGCGGTGAAAATAAGACTTGATTCATTGATGAAGACATATATTTTTATTATATTAGTTTAGAGTAATTAGGATGAATAATTTTGGGAAAATCCCTGTAGCTACTGCGTGTGAGCAGTCATTACAAACTAGCAGCAATTAGTAGTGTAAATTTTCTTTGTAGTACATGACAAATCATGTACAGGGCATTTAAACTAAAACTCCTTACATATGGAGGTAAGTTCCTCAGTTGTCATTGGCTTTGGTGTGTAATTATTTTCTGAATGCTGTATACTTGTCTCAGAAAGGTGTTTGTCAGAATTTTTAACTAGAAAGAATTTTTATATCGTTTTATATAGAAAATAAGATTTTTTTTTAATCCTGCTTTTCTTGATCTGTGTGTTTATTAAAAGTACTGTATATGTAAAATTACAGAAAGTTCAGATGATGACTCCTTGCATACCAGAGCTCTTCCTTCGCGAGGTAAGCTGTCCTGGTTCACTATGGAATGTTGCTTTTATATTATGGGTGTAGAACTCATGAGCAGTATTGATACTTTTGAGTGTTCTTATTGCTTGCTATTATGCATATGCATAGCTCTAGTATACTTTAATTCATTGTCTCTATTGCCATAAAAGCCTACTCATTTAGTTATGTCTATTGCTAATATTATTATTTACAAAGAAGCAAATTTTCAGTCTCTGATTCTATACTGAGACTGAATATCTCATGTTCTTATTTCCTTGCTCTATTATATGACATGAACCTTCAGGTAGATTTGGTATTTGTTCGCATAGATTGGCATGTTAACATGGAGTTCCAAAGCTCTTGTATTCATATAAAGCACATACTTGCTAAAAAATTATCATTCACTTGACAAAGGCACGACTATAACTTCCCAGCACTGCTCAGCTTGTATTTTATATGCTATATCTCTGGAAAGCCTGCATAGCTTGCAATAAATGAAGATCAAATATTCAATAATGTACTCACCACATGGCACTTCACTATTTGCTTTACAACCTTATAAAGAAGTCTCGTGCACTTTCAAGTATTATGTATCATATATTGCAGTGCAATTTTATTGAGAACAAAATTTTTTTTTTTATATCTTTATGGCATTCTGATGCTTTGCACTTATGTTAGCATTAAATTACATTCTAAACATAAAGAACATGGAGACCTCAATTTTACAAGTTGTTCTCAGTTATTCTATAAATCCTTAAATAGGGATGAAGAAAGTAAATATAGTGTTGCAATATGTACAAATATCATAAGGGCTTTGATGAAAAAAAAAAGATTATTGTCATAGCATGCATAAAAAAGCATGTAATGAACGTATTTCATATAACTGACATTCATATTTTGTTTTTGAGGACGAGGCATGGAAAAAAGTAGTAACAAGATCTGTGGAGAAACAAAATGTATAGGTTGTCAGAAATACTCGATGTGAAAGTACATTGTTTAGAGCTAGTGATACTTATATCCAATGAGTTGGATCATTATAAACGTGGGTATTTATGTAGAATCTGCATACATAAGACGTAATTTGTGATATGTAGCATTATATGGAATATCAGATATATAATGAATATGACTACAAGTTTTGGGCCAAATTGAAAATGCTTCTGTGATTCAGGGACAAAGCAAAAAGTACAGCACTTTTTTAACTACCAGAACAGGAGTGAATGGTGAAAGAAAATATATGCAAATATTAAAATAATATTGTATACTTGTATAGAGTTATAGTATATGCAAAGTTTAAAACCAGAGTTGGTGAATGCTGAATAGAGAAACACAGGAAAGAAATAGTAAAATGTTTTTCCAACATAAGGTTAGGAAAATAATTTTATTGAAAGAAATAAGCCAATTAGGATACACGGTTGTAGTTCAAAAGAGGGGAATGAGTTCTTGCAGTAGATGGAATATTTTTTCCATGAGCGCAAAAAAGATGAATTTTGGAAGAACATCAGTTATTGGCTATATAGCGCAAAATTATATATATATATATATATATATATATATATATATATATATATATATATATATATATATATATATATATATATATATATATATATATATATATATATATATATATATATATATATATATATATATATATATATATATATATATAAGAGTGAGAGAAAGAGAAAGAGAGAAACTCCCTTACTTACGAATAAGTAAGGCTCAGAAGTCCCTTTGTAAGTATTGTTTGTAAGTTGTGTTTAGGTAAAAAGAAAAAAAGAGCTGTACAGTACATACATATGCAGCACTATACAGTACTTAGGTAAAGACACTTAACTACTTCATAAAATTAAAAGTATACAATATTAATGGATTTTAATATGTTCATAAGTTGATATTTTGTATCTACAGTACTGTATATATGTTGGTGGAGCACCAATAGCAGTTATTATACATTGTTCCAGGACCCTATATTTCAGATATCTCTGTTGAGGAGAGTAATAGAGAGATTCTTCTCCCAAGGAGTTACAGCTCTCTTCTTCAGAAATGTCTTCATCATTGAAGTACCTTTTGCCTTGGAATACAAGCTGAAGACACTTTTTCAGAAAAGTGTCCTACAAAGATTATTTTGTACTTGGTGTGCCACGCTGATGCTTTACCAACATATGAAGTATCCAGAGATTTCTTCACTACTATTTAATTTTTATCAAACCTTGGAAAAGCTTCAATGCATAGCAAGCACAAAACAATATACTGAAGACACTTTTCTGAAAAATTATGTTTGGACCTCTCTGGCAGTGGAACTTCTTGGTCTTCGTCTTTATAATGACATTTGTTTCTATCAAGGAATACCTCATAACCTGACAAAGAAAAAATTTACATTCGAAAGCTATTATTCCAAGGCAGGTGGTACTTCATTGTTTAAGACATTTCTTGAGAAGAGAGCTATTAACTCTTTGGGAGAAGAATCTCTCTATTGCTCTCTTCAAAAGGAATATCTGAAATAATGGGTCCTGAAACCATGCGAGTTCTCTCTAATGGCTTTAACTACTACATAAAGCATAAAGTATACAGCATTAATGAATTTTAATACATTAACAATGATGTAATTATACAGTGCAGCCCAATAATACATACATAACTACATGGTTAGATAATTCTTAGGTTTTTGTTTGTATCTGTGAATGTTCGTAAGTCGGTTGTTCATAAGTAAGGGAGCATCTGTATATATACAGAAGCTCCCTTATTTATGAACATTCACAAATACGAACAATAAACCTACCCATTATTGTATTATATATACAGTACATTACTTTACTGCACTGTATTATTACATTATTATTACTGTGTTAAAATTCATTAATACTGCATACTTTGTTTTCTGTAGTAGTTGAAAAGCATTAGAGAGAACTGTAATTATTACAAAATGTTCCAGAACCCATTATTCAAATATCCCCATTGAAGAGAGTAATAGAGAGATTCCTTTCCCAATAAAGACCAGGAAGTTCCACTTCCTGAGAGGTCCAAACATCTTTTTCCAGAAAAGAGTCTTCAGCAAAGATTGTTCTGTACTTGCTATGCATTGGTGCTTTTCCAAGGTTTGACAAAAATTGAATGTTAGTAAAGATATCTCTGGATATTCCATATATTGGTGAATCATCAGTGTGGCACACCAAGTACAAAACAATCTTTGTTGAAAACGCTTTTCTGGAAGAGTGAGGAAGACATTTCTAGAGAAGAGTTATTAACTCTTTGGGAGAGGAATATCTCTCCCTCTCTTCAACATGGATATCTGAAACAAAGAGTCCTGTAACCTTGTGTAATAATGCATTAATACAGTACACTTTGTCTCATATAGTATTTAAGTGTCTTTAACTTAAGTACTGTGCAGTACTGCATATGTATGTACTGTACAGTACTTTTTTTTTTGTCTGAACGCAACTTACGAACATTTGGAACCTAACTCGTTCGTAAGTTGGGGACTGTACACACACACACATCAGTATTTCTCTACATGTGTCCCCTCTCTCAAAGGTTACTTCTGTTGGTCTTTGCTTTCCCCCCCCTAGAATATTTACTTAGTTGGTGAATGTTTACAATATCCTCAGGACCACATACTACTCCAAGCTTTCTTATCCGGTCTAAAATCCTAGCTTTATTTTCTTCAAGTCTCCCCTTGCATGCTGGCTCCTGGGATTCGCTTATGCCTGAGATTACCACTGTCTTCTCTTTATCAAGTGACTGTTTAATCAGTGGATTTGCCCTATCCATCACGTCTTTCATTTTTTCTATTACTGTTTCTTTATAGTCAACTGTTTGTATGTTTTCCAGTGCTACCACCACAGCCTCTTTTACTGCCACATTCCCTTCCTTTGCTGATGCACTAAAGGGGAATGTGGCAGTAAAAGAGGCTGTGAAAGTGGTAGCACTGGAAAACATACAAACAGTTGACTATAAAGAACAGTGATAGAAAAAAATGAAAGACATTGTTATGCAGAGGGTAAATCCACTGATTAAACAGGCACTTGATAAAGAGAAGACAGTGGTAATCTCAGGCATAAGCGAATCCCAGGAACCAACGTGGCAGGGGAGACTTGAAGAAAATAAAGCTAGAATATTAGACCTTATAAGGAAGCTCGGAGTAGTATGTGGTCTTGAGGATATTGTAAACATTCACCAATTAGGTACATATTCAAGGGAGGAAAAGTAATGACCAACAAAAGTAATCTTTGAGAGAGGGAGCACATGTAGAGAAATATTGATGAGGAAATAAAACTTGAAAGACCTTCAAGAATACAAAAGTTTTCATTAGACGATACAGAACACAAAAAGAGATGGAAAGGATCAAAAACTTGTTGCAAGAGGCTAGAAGGTTAAATGAGGAGAGAAATGAAGAAGAGAAGAAAAATTTTCATAGAGTTCTTCCATACAAAAGTGAGATAAAGAAGATAATGATAGAAGATCAGGGGATGGGGCCTCATTAAGATTAAGAGTGTTATACACAAATACTGATGGATTAGCTGGTAGGGCAGTAGAATTGAAAAATAGGATTCACAGCAGTAAGGCAGATATAGTAGCAGTTACAGTGACAAAAGTTGAGTGAGGACATAAACAGTATCACAGATTTTCCTAAGTGCTTCAGAACATTAAGGGTTGAAATATCTGGGAAGACTGGTGGAGGGATAGCAATGCTCATAAGTGAAAGGATTCAGGTTAAAGAAATAAACTTTGCTATGGAAAGTGAGTTCAAGGAATTTCTTGTTGCTCACATAAATACTGGGTCAGAGAGCATTATAATAACTATATATAACCCAACAAGGAACCAACATAGGCTTGAAGATTATGAGGGAAGTGATATAGGTATTGAAGTCATAAACTCAGTTGTTAACATTGCACGGGTGAGGAAATGTAGGATTTTGATTATGGGAGATTTTAATCATCGAGAGATAGATTGGATAAATCTTGACCCACACAGTGGGGAGGACTCATTCGGTGCAAAATTTCTAGATTGCGTAGAAGGGAAATTCTTACACCAACATGCACACTATCCAATGAGGGCCATGGGTGGGGATGAGCCATCGCTGCTTGATCTATACGTCACAGATAACGTGTTGGATATTGAAAAAATTGAGTATAACCACCAATTGGAAAGAGTGACCACTGTTTGTTATTGATGGAGTATATCATCGAAGATGTTCTGCCTGAGAGTAGAGGCACTGAGGACACGAGGAGGAACAATCCGAAAGGAGATTACATGAAAGTGAATGTGTTTTTTGCAGTTACTGACTAGAGGACCTTATTTAGCAACAAATCTCTACAAGAAATGTACGACATCCTTTTTGAGAAATATGGGAAGATAGTAGATTGCTGCATACCTGTCACCAAAGTAGGTGTAATTCATGCCAGAGAGAAATGGTTCGATAATGAGTGTAAAAGAGCTAAGGAGTAGAGAGACAAATGCTGGAAAAGATATAGTAGGAGAAAAAATATATATCCCTGGGAGACCTATGAAAGAGCAAGAAATGATTACCTTGATAAAAGAAGTGAGGCAGAGAGAGACTGAGAGGGACATCACTAGAAAAGCTAAAGAAAATCACAAACTTTTCCACAGCTTTATCAAAGGAAAGCTGAAGGTAAAAGAACAGGTTTTAAAGCTAAAGAGAGCGGATGGAAGCATCACTGAGACAGATGAAGAGATCTGCGAAGAATGAGTTTCAGTCAGTATTTACTGTAGAAAATACCCCACCCCCTCAAATTCCAGAGATAGAAGCTCATGGGCCGGTATTAGAGAACATCATCTTTTCAGCCACAGAGGTATGCAAAACACTGATGGAGTTAGATGTCCATAAAGCTACAGGTCCTGATGATATATCCCCTTATGTACTTAAAAAATGCGCAAATTCAATATCAGCTGCACTAAGTATCATATTCAAAAAGTTGTTGATGTTAGGGGAGATTCCAAAATGCTGGAAACAAGCAAATGTGATACCTATCTTCAAGAAGGGAAGGAGGGACACAGCTCTAAACTATAGACCTGTCTCCTTGACCAGCATAATTTGCAGAGTTATGGAGAAACTACTAAGGAAACATATCTCTCTTCACTTGGAATCCTTCAACTTTTTGTCTGTGAGACAACATGGCTTCAGAGAAGGTAGATGAACAGTAACAAACTTATTAGAATTTTATGATGAGGCAAGGCGAATCTTACAGGAAAGAGATGGCTGGGTAGATTGCATATTCTAGACTTCCAGAAAGCATTTCACCCTGTCTCACACGGGAGACTTATTAAGAAGCTGCATGCAATGTCAAGAATAGGTGGAAATATCTTGAAATGGATAAAGACATACTTAGAAGAAAGGGAACAGAGAGTTAGAGTAAGACACTCAGTGTCTGAATGTAGAAGAGTTAGTAGTGGAGTTCCACAGAGTTCAGTTTTAGGGCCACTTTTGTTCCTTGTATATGTAAATGACCTTACAGAGTCTGTAAATTCATTCATGAATATGTTTGCAGATGATGCAAAGCTTGTGAAGAGAGTAAGAAACGAGAACAATGGTAGAGAACTTCAGGAAGATCTAAATAGTCTCCATGAGTGGTCATAAAAGTGGCCAATGAAATTCAATGCTTTGAAATGTAAGGTAATGAGATTGGGTACAAGTGCAAGAAGGCCCAAGCTTGACTACTTGGTGGCAGGAGTAGACCTTCAAAAGACAGAGAATGAGAGAGATCTAGAAATAAACATACTGGCCGATTTGTCTCCAGAAATACATATAAATGGCATAGTAAGGGCAGCATATGCTTTCTTAGCAAGTGTAAGGGTAGCCTTAAGGCGCATGAACAAGGAAATGTTCAGAAATATTTATGTAACCTATGTGAGGCCAAAGCTTGAATATGCAGCCCCCTTTTGGAATTCGCACTTGAAAAACATGTAGTTAAGCTGGAAAAAGTTCAAAGACATACCACGAAACTAGTGCCAGAAATACGCAATCTCAGTTATGATGAGAGGCTTAGGGAAGTGGACTTACCATCACTTGAAGCTAGAAGATTGAAGGGGAATGTGGTGATGGTTTTAAAATTCCTTCATGTTTATGACTGAGTGGATAGGGATCGATATTTTTATACAGCTGGTACTAGAACTAGAGGTTATAGTTTGAAGCTTCGTAAGAAAACTTCTTTGCAGGATGTAAGAAAGTACTTTTTTAGTGTAAGAGTAGTTGATAATTAACAAACAAACCTTTATTTCCATTATACAATGGGTGTTCTGTTACAAATCTAGGAGTACACTTTTAAGTAAAGGTCAAGGGGCACAAGCCCCAACACCCTCACTGTGGTGCCCAGCCACAGCAGTAACCTCACCAGTAAATAGCATAAACTCTCTTGCCTGGATGAGGCGCGATCCCTTGACCTCGTGAATGCGAGGCCAGCACGTTACCGCTGTACTAGCCAGGAAATCGCTAAGCGAGAGGTAGTTAATGCTAACTTAATCTATAGTTTTAAGGACAAGTATGATAAGTATCACCAAATACAAAATGGAACCGACCAGGAGACAGGAAGGTCCAACTTTGGGTCTCTTTTCCGTCAGCACAATTAGGTAATTACACACACACACACACACACACACACACACACACACACGGTATATGGTGGATGTGGATGAGTTATATGAGTGTTAAAGCAACACAATTTTATTATGCGACAGATGAAACATAATTGACTACTGCAAAATGTGGAAGGCATGAAGACATGCATTAGGGATACTTATACTGGAAATAACAACCCTTCAAAAATATATATATATATATATATATATATATATATATATATATATATATATATATATATATATATATATATATATATATATATATATATATATATATATATATATATATATATATATATATATATATATATATATATATATATATACCCAGTTCTTTGAATAATGCAAAGATAGGTTCTCAGAAGTGACGTGTAATATAAAAATCGCGTAATGTAATGAGTCATTATCCATAAGGAACAATGATAATGAGCATAGATACTTTTCACTTAAAGGGCGACAAATCAGATGAGCTCACCACAACACCTCGTACCACTCTCCAACTCCCACTTCCACCCCTAATGACGAAGTTATCTTATAGAAATGCTGATTACCTAAGTCAGATTGATGTAAAATGCAATACAACGAAAGGATATCAAAATAAAGTCATTTATGACATTATATTACCACAAATACTTATATAAAAGGGCAATTTTTTGCTGTTTATAGATAAGATAGAGCCCTTTCCTTTTACATCTGGCACCAGCACACGTTAAAGTTGCCAGAAATGAGTAAAACAGAAAATCGTCCTCTTAACCCTTTCCCCCTCCAACCCAGGGTGTACCCTTAAAGGGCGACTGAATCAGATGAGCTCACCACAACACCTCATACCACTCTTCCAATACTTGCTTCCATCCCTAGTGACAAAGTTATTATATAGAAATGCTGATTATCTAAATCTAATTGATGTAAAATGCAACATAACGAAAGGATATCAAAACATCGTCATTTATGACATTATTTTACTATGAATACTTACATAAAAGGGCAATTTTTCGCTGTTTATAGTTTAGATAGAGCCCTTTACTTTTACTCCTGGCACCAGCACACGTTAAAGTTGCCAGAAATTAGTAAAACAGAAAATCGTCCTTTTCACCCCCTCTCCCCCTCCTAGCCCAGTGTGTCCCCTTAATTCCCATGTAAATGTGCACACATGGCAGTAAGGTGGGAAAGTGCCTCTGAGGTAGTTGCTTATTTACTAAAATGAAATTTTTTTTTGTCGAATTCTTTGCGCGGGCGTTATTCGTGTACAGCATTTCGGATTTTTATACTATTATTTTTGGGGGGCATTATTCCAATTTCGCATATTTTAAAAATGCGTAAAAAGCGAGCTGAGTATATATATATATATATATATATATATATATATATATATATATATATATATATATATATATATATATATATATATATATATATATATATATATATATATATATATATATATATATATATATATATATATATATATATATATACACAGGGAGACCTCTTATAACACCAGCTTCTGTTCCTGAGAGGCGACTTAAGTCAAAAATCGACGTAAGTCGAAACTCACTTCTATTCGAACCTGGATTTTTTTTTCTTTTTTTAAAGGGGACCCTATGTTCCTAATGGCTCTAAAAAAATTACTAAAACTAATCTTAATACTATTCCTAAGCTAAAATTAGCATAATATACAGGTACTGTTCAGTATACTTGTACTGTACAGTATAATAAAACAACACATACATAAAAATATCTGCACTATATTACACCGGTACCTGTACTGTGTTACTGTATAGTACAAAGCTGTAAATAGTACCTGTACAGAATACTGTACTCATGTGGTGTGCTTACATAGGAAGGGAGAGGCTTGCTTATCAGGAGAGAGCTTGCTGTGTCAGCTACTGACAAGACAGGGGCAGGCAGCTGAGTCTGGAAAGGCAAAAGAACGATCAATACATAATCTAAAGAAAATAAAACTATAAGATATAAAACACTTATAAACATGAAAAAAAATATTACGCTATTATCTCATATTTTATCAAGTTAATGACTTATTTGTTTTTATATAAACAATTGATTATATTGAAAAATTATAATGAATATAAAAAGAAAAAATATAGATCTATAGTTTTTCTTTTTAACCCATTCTCCTTTTTTTTATATATTGGTACCACATCTGCCAATTTCCACTCCTTGGGTACCAATCCTAATATTATTAATTTATAGAATAGTGCAGTTAGTGGACAACTAAGATCTGCCTTGCACTTCTTTAATACTCTAGCATAAATTTCATCAGGTCCCAGAGATTTATGACTCTTTAATCTATCTATTTCTTTTATTACATCCTCCCTTGTAATATTTATTGTACTATGTTATAAGGACAGTCTGTGTATATGTATTCTACTTATGGAATATATTCCAAGTTTTCATTGGTAAATACAGATAAGAAATATTCATTTAAACATGTACACATCTCTTTATCGTCATCTGTGAAATGACCGTTAGCTACTCCAACTGGTCCAACTTTTAACCCCTAGAGGACCAGGAAGGAAGGGTAAGGGAAACTACAAAAACAGATTTGATTTTTTTTTTTTTTTCTTAAGTCTTTGTCGTAAACTCGAAACAATGTAAGTCGAAACGAAGTTATGTGAGGACTCCCTATATACAGTATATATATATATATATATATATATATATATATATATATATATATATATATATATATATATATATATATATATATATATATATATATATATAGTATATATATATATATATATACAGTGTTCCCCCGGTTATTCGCGTTTCTTGGTTCACTTTCTCACTGTATCGCATTTTTTTTCTTTATAAATTATTATTTTATTTTATGGGTATATGCAAAAATATTAAAATATTAAAAAAAAAATTCTCAGTATTTAAATTTTTTTTATTAAAAAAAAAATTAATTATCTAATTGATAAAAATAATTTATTTCCCAGCCTACAAATAATAAAACTGTGAAAAATAGTAAAAAACATAAATTTAGATAGATTGATAGATAGATAGATACGTTTATTGACCACCTCTTTTGAAAAGTACAGTATAATCTTTACAAAAGGAATATTTGGTCCAAATTACTATGAATAAATACAATAGATTTTGTACAATCATCAAATAAGTATATGAATTTTAAATTAATATACATTGTGCTAATAACTGAATGATATACGTACGTACAGTCTAACTCACATTATTGCATCATGCGAAATAGTGTTCGATAGCGTACAATGTATTGGGGTCGCAGCTACGTGAGCTAGCATATATATTTATATTTCCAGTAGTTTCATGATTTTATTGATAAAAAAAACCGTATTTATTAGCCTAAGAATAATAAAATAGTAAAAAACATAAATACTAACAGTATTGCAACATGTAAAATACGATACCGCTATCAGCGTTTCAGACAAAGACTCGTTCAGTCTAACTCACGTGTGCGCCGTTCACATTGTGCTTATTAAACGTTTTGCTTGTGTTCGATAGCGTACAATGTATTGGGGTCGCAGCTACGTGAGCTAGCATATATATTTATATTTCCAGTAGTTTCATGATTTTATTGATAAAAAAACGTATTTCTTAGCCTAAGAATAATAAAACAGTAAAAAATAGTAAAAAACATAAATACTAACAGTATTGCAACATGTAAAATACGATATTGCTATCAGCGTTTCAGACAAAGGCTTCCACCATCTTCCATTGTCTCACCTCACTCGTGTGCGCCATTCACGTTTCGCTTATTATTATTAATATGTTTTGCTTGTGATTTTTTTACTCTCATATTTTAACCTTTGCAATGCCTCCCAAGCATCCTTCATCTTCTAAGGCTTCGTGTAGTGAGCCTAAGCGGCAAAGGAAAATGTTAACCATTGTAGATAAAGTGAAACTCTTAGATATGTTGAAAGAAGGAAAAAAGTTTGTGGATGTTGGCCGCTATTTTATGTAAACGTAAAAATTATTGTAAAATACTGTACCTATGTATGTCAAGTCATCATTACCTCATGTACGGTAAGTTTTCCTATCACTTTCATAAAAAATTACGTTGCTTGCTGTTATTTATAATGAAAAGGGTGTTTTTTTAACAGTACAGGGAGGGTTTAGACAGTGTAAGCGTAAAAATCTATTAAAATATCTATGTACATATAGGCTGATCCTACTCCACGGATTTCCTGGTTCGCGCCGGGTCCCGGAACCGAACTACCGCGGTATGGGGGGGAACACTGTATATATATATATATATATATATATATATATATATATATATATATATATATATATATATATATATATATATACAGTACCCCTTCGTTTATCGCGGGGGTTCGGTTCTGGGACCGGCCGCGATAGGTGAATTTCCGCGAAGTAAGAACACCTTATAAAAAAAAAAAAAAATTACATTAAATTATGCATGATTATGACACCAGGATGGGCCAAAAATTGATAAAATAAAACCGCCCTTATCAGGCTGTAAAGAGAAACAGAGATGAAGAGTGTAATGACCTGTCAGATGTGAAGGGATTATAAAAGATGTGTAATGAATATCCAATTCTCTGCTGGGTTTTAATATACCTCTGCATTACTTTCATGATGTCTATTCCAAAAATTCTCCTTAGATCTTATAATTTTTATTATTATTATTATAATAATAATAATAATAATAATAATAATAATAATAATAATAATAATAATAAAAATAATAAGATCTAAAGAGAATTATTGGAATAGACATCATGGATGTAATGCAGAGGTATATTAAAACCCAGCAGGGAACTGGATTGTCTTGAATATATTTCGAGACAGTTTATTTCTACGTACATTATGTAAGTGTTATTTTGCATATAGTTTCGTTTATTGTAACATAAGTGCATGAATGTATGCTTTTACACTTAGTATGTATACCTATTAATTTCTATCGTGTATACACGTATATTCTTATGTATAATGTGTAGTTTATTAGGGAGGCTGGCCGTAGAAGACTTGGAGAAAGGAATGTAGGTCACTAATGGATTTTAGCCATTAACCCTTCACCTCCTTGATAACGCTTATTGCCTCGCCTGTTTTAAACAAAGAAGCATTGTAACCAAGGGCCCTAACAAACGAGGGGAGTTTGTAAGACTTTCTTACTAGAAGTTAGCTGCTGTCATAAGATGCTACGAGGCACTTATTTTTACTGTGTTTATTGACAGTACTTATAAGTTTATTGTTAGTTGTCCTTGTGAGATGCTACGAGACACTCATGTTTGTGACGTAATTATAATGCGTGAAAGCAGTCGTAATTAATATTTATAAAATACATTTGCTACCGTGATTATTGATGGTGCACATACGATTAACAAAAAGTTTGTTGTTCTCGTGAGGCGTTACGAGACACTCAAGTAGAAAACGTAATAGAGATACGTGGAGCAGAAGATATCGACTTCAGGGTTATCCGGATAGATGAGTACAGATTAACCTTATTTCTAACAATATTTATAACTACATGTGAGGGACAGAATGAGTTCATTTAATTGAACACTCGTAGGTAGAATGTATGTTAGAAAATGTATTGTTCTGTATGAGGAATTTTAATTTAAGGTGAGGAGAGTTTATTTAAATATTCACATATCAGCAGTTCATAAACCCCCTTATAAAATATTTGCATGTATGTCTATGCATGTAATATTAATTATATTTTATTGGTAGAGGATTTAAATTTGAGATCGTGGTAGGCCTCTACTGAAGCCGTGTCAAGATTTCCGAATTTAGGGGGGTTATAAGATCGAAGGGTAAATAACACGACAGGAAATCCTCCACATGGATATTCATTACACATTTTAATAATCCCTTCACATCTGACAGGTCATTACACTCTCCATCTCTGTTTCTCTTTACAGGCTGATAAAGGTTGTTTTATTTTCTAATATTTTTGCCTGTCCTGGTGTCACCAAAAAAAAATAAAAAAATCCGCGATGCGCTGAATTCGCGATAGGTGAACCGCAAATTAGCGAGGGATTACTGAAATATATATATACTCTGTGTGTATATATATATATATATATATATATATATATATATATATATATATATATATATATATATATATATATATATATATGCACACAGTAATCCCTTGCTATTTCATGGTTCACCTATGGCGAATTCAGTGCATCGCGGATTTTTTTTTGGCAAAAACAATAACAAATCAATTATAAAGATTATTGTGACACCAGGACGGGCCAAAAAAATGGTAAAATAAAACAGCCTTTATCAGGCTGTAAAGAGAAAGCAGAGATGGAGAGTGTAAGGACCTGTCAGATGTGAAGGGATTATAAATGATGTATAATGAAAATCCAGTTCTCTGCTGGGTTTTAATATACCTCTGCATTACTTTCATGATGTCTATTCCAATAAATCTCCTTAGATCTTATTATTATTATTATTATTATTATTATTATTATTATTATTAGAGACAATAATTTTCCTTTGATGATGACTGGAGATTATTATCATTTTTATTATTATTATTATTATATTATTATTAAGGGCTCATCATTGTTTGTACATCTGTTGGCTTATTTACTTTAATAACTGTACAGTGCCCCTCCCTAGTTGGCTAGGACAAAGAAAGTGTGGGGGGGGGTTGGGTAGAATAGAATGTTGGGGAGAGAGAGAGAGAGAGAGAGAAACATCTTTAATTAACTCTTTTTCATTCAACCAAAACTACATTATTTATTGTAAAAGTAATGGTTAAATTACAAATTCGTAATAATAATAATAATAATAATAATAATATTCATAATAATAATAGTCTCCACAATCATCATCAATGGAAAATTATTGTTGCCAATAATAATAATAATAATAATAATAATAAGATCTAAGGAGAATTTTTGGAATAGACATCTTGAAAGTAATGCAGAGATATATTAAAACCCAGCAGAGAATTGGATATTCATTACACATCTTTTATGATCCCTTCACATATGACAGGTCATTACACTCTCCATCTCTCTTTCTCTTTACAGCCTGATAAAGGCTATTTTATTTTTTGGCCCGTCCTGGTGTCATAATCATCTATATATATATATATATATATATATATATATATATATATATATATATATATATATATATATATATATATATATATATATATATATATATATATATATATATATATATATATATATATATATATATATATATATATATATATATATATATATATATATATATATATATATATATTTTTTTTTTTTTTTTTTTTTTTTTTTTTTTTTTTTTTTTGGTGCTCCTATTTCGCGGAAATTCACCTATCGCGGCTGGTCCCAGAACCGAACCCCCGCGATAAATGAGGGGTTACTATATATATATATATATATATATATATATATATATATATATATATATATATATATATATATATATATATATATATATATATATATATATATATATATATATATATATATATATATATATATACACACAGTGTTGCCTCACTTATCACGGTAGTTCGGTTCCGGGACCCGGTGCGAACCAGGAAATCCGCGAAGTAGGATCCGCCTATATGTACATAGATATTTTAATATATTTTTACGTTTACACTGTATAAACCCTCCCTGCACTGTTAAAAAAACACCCTTTACATTATAAATAACAGCAAGCAACGTAAATTTTTATGAAAGTGATAGCTAAAATTACGGTGAATGAGGTGATAATGACATGACATACATACTCATTTACAATTATTTTTTCATTTACGTACTGTATAAACCCTCCCTGCACTGTTAAAAAAAACACCCTTAACATTATAGATAACAGCAAGCAACGTAAATTTTTATGAAAGTGAAAGGAAAACTTACCGTGAATGTGATGATGACGTGACATATATACTCATTTACAATTATTTTTTCGTTTACGTACTGTTTAAACCCTCCCTGCACTGTTAAAAAAACACCCTTTACATTATAAATAACAGCACGCAACGTAAATTTTTATGAAAGTGATAGATAAAATTACGGTGAATGAGGTGATAATGACGTGACATACATACTCATTTACAATTATTTTTTCGTTTACGAACTGTATAAACCCTCCCTGCACTGTTAAAAAAACACCCTTTACATTATAAATAACAGCAAGCAACGTAAATTTTTATGAAAGTGATAGATAAAATTACGATGAATGAGGTGATGATGACGTGACACACATACTCATTTACAATTATTTTTTCGTTTACAAACTGTATAAACCCTCCCTGCACTGTTAAAAAAAACACCCTTTACATTATAAATAACAGCACGCAACGTAAATTTTTATGAAAGTGATAGATAAAATTACGGTGAATGAGGTGATGATGACGTGACATATATTTGTACATGATAGGTAAACTTACCGTGAATGAGGTGATGATCTTCATTCTCGACCCCAGAGGAAATTATTTCACAGCCAATAAAAGCTTTACGGCTGCTTTTTTGGGGGGAAGAACATGGTAATGGGGAGTTGCTGTTGTTTTTTCTTCTTTTGTTGGAACATGGCATGGTAAGGAGTCATGGCATCGTCGAGAAAATTACAGAGGGTCACCGAACGAACCATATTTTCGTCATGCTCCTGCGAGAGTTGTTGGAGTGCTTTGTAATGTTCATACATGGCTGCCAAACGTTCGAGTGTAAGGCCAGGTTCTTCAGTTGGTTCGTGCAATTCCTCAAGTTCTTCTTCTTCTTCGCTCGCTGATTTCGTCATTTCATCCAAGTCTTCATCACTCAAAGGCTGCGAGTGGCAGTCAGTCAGTTCATTTACATCTTCGGGAGTCATATCTTTAAAGCCTTCTCCTCCTAGCAATGCAGCCAACTTCACAGCTTTCGCAACTGCCGCCTTCTGCACCTCGACAGGAGCAAATCCCTTGTAGTCGTGGATGATTTCGGGCCACAATTTCTTCCAGCTGGCATTGATTGTGGCCGACTTCATCTCTTTGATTGCTTTCTGAATATTTTTTAGGCATGTGGCAATCGTGTAATTACGCCAGTAAGTCTTCAATGAGAAGTCTTTGTCCGAATCCATGGAATCAACTAGGTTCGCCAGGGCATTTCGTGTGTATAGGGCCTTGAACGCACGAATAACACCTTGATCCATAGGCTGAATCAGTGACGTCGTATTCGGTGGCAGGAACTCATCTTGAACGCCGTCATATTGGAGCTTGGTTGCGTGGCCACCAGCATTATCCATCAAAAGAAGGACTTTAAATTCTAGGCCTTTTTCCATAAGATAAAGTTTTACTTGAGGGATAAAGCATTGGTGAAACCAGTCCAATGTGAGGCTTTTCGGATCCAGGCCTTGGGATTATGCATCCAATACACTGGCAGCAGATTCTTATTCTTGTTCTTCAAAACCCTAGGGTTCTTTGACTTGTAGATAAGCCCGGGCTTTAACATCAAGCCCGCAGCATTCCCGCACATGATGAGGGTAACGCGATCTTTGTGCGTTTTAAATCCCGGGGCTTTAGCTTCTTCCTTGAAGAGAAAAGTGCGAGATGGCATTCTCTTCCAAAATAAGCCAGTCTCATCCATGTTGAAGACTTGCTCAGGAACATATTCCCCTTCGGCGATAATTTTCTTGAAGTCATTCTTGCGTCCGCGGCAGCTGTATCTGCAGAGGCAGCCTCGCCATAAACTGAAACGCTCTTTAGGCCATAGCGTTTTTGAAATTTGAAGAACCATCCCCTGCTAGCAACGAACGGTTGTATCCTCGATGAAGAATCGCTGGAGGGTCCTGGTTGTGGGTCGTCGATATCTTCTTCTCTCCCCTCCTCTCCACGGTCGCCACTGTCATCATCGGGTTAATTTGCAGCGAATGTCTCGTACAGCTTCTTCGCCTTTGTTTGTATGATATTGGTGTCTAAGCTGATGTTTTTCTTTCTGCAATCAGCAATCCACAGGGCCAAAGCAGCTTCCATGCGCACTACTGCCTTATTGCGGGGTGATACGAGCCTCTTCGCCGATTTATTAAAAGAAATGCTCGCTGTTTTCCTGATCTTTGCCTCGTCCTTTTTTATGTAACGCACAGTAGATTCATTGAGGCCGAAATAGCAGCCGACATCCACAAACTTTTTTC